>JAHLSL010000046.1:9326972-9367770 GCA_025920805.1 Petroica traversi | reverse complement strand
AGCTAAATTAAAGAACATTTAGGCTGCTATAAAACTGCTTTCACAACTGAAACAAGTCACTATAGAGAGACCTGTCCCGAGTTCTCGCACTGTCAGGTTAACACAAACCTAATGGTATACTTACTGAAAAATATTATCACCACAAAACTTTGCCTTCCATTTTTCAACCTAACACACTGCAGCCAGGGTCACCAGGTAGATACTGCTTGTTTGCTCTGCCTGATGCACTAAATGACAGCTTTTCTTGAAGAGCTTTCTTAACTTTGCATAAGATGTGGTAACTGATATTATGCTGTCACTAAGTTCCATAAATGTATCTGCTTCATATATAAACAAACCTGATGCTTTATAAAAGTGCTTTATAAAATCCACATCATAAAGAACAGTAAGCTGCTACTTTATTAAGGAAAAAAACACTAAAGGTGAAAGAAAAATTGAGACATTACTGGTCTGTGAGTATAGAGATGTTTCTATCTATCTTATTCAGTCAGTTTAATGGTACTATGTAAAAGGAAAACAACTTTCATGAACTCTGAAAACAACCATTTTTTCTCATCTGACACTCCTAAGTATCATTTATGATCTTGTGCTTCACAGGACTTGACTCTTCACTGTTTTTTTTGAATCACATGCACTATCTAGTGGACATTTGGATTCTTAAAATACAAATTGTGAATTGCAAAATGAGAGAGGAAGCTAAATGGCCACATATACCATCTTGTTCTTGTCCATCATACATTTCTAAAATCTGGTTATATTAGCCTTTTTTTATCTGCTAAATACACATTGTTCAAAAGGAATAATTCAACAATATATATTATTTCTGTGGGGTTTTTTTAAATTTAACATTATAGTTCATATTCATCTTTTTTACTACTCTTATAATTTCTGAAGTGTATTTGCAAGTGGCAATAGCTAGGAATCATCTATTCAATGAGTGCAAGAGATTATTGCTATCTTTTCACAACACAATGTAGCTTTAGGATAATAAACAGATATGGTTCCATGTATATTTTAAATAAAGAAAAATTCTCAGCTAAAAAAGCCCAATGCTCTTTTCAAAGGTAAACATTTTTCTTGTCACATTTATATGACTGAAGGAAGCCTATTGGTGAAAATTATTGAAATTGATGGATTGTAACCAAAAATACAGGAGAAGACAAATATCTGAATATTTTCTTGTAGTGAAATAGCTCTAAGAATATTCATTTCTTCCTCAAAGTCAGCCAGACTGTGCCTAGCAGCCCTTTTTCTGGCTATAAGTGTTGAGTTGCATGGGAAGTCACCATTGCAGTTCAGTTGCAGCCTTTGTGGTTGTACGCAGTCAGAATTCATTGGATCTGAATCAGTCCTTTTATTAATAAACTCAGCATAAATTGAATGCATATATTACCTCTTCCTTGCAACAGTCTTCGGAGCGTTCTCCTAGGAGGATGTTGTAAAATTTTGGAAAATTACTTTTCTTGCTTGTTCTACATGCTTAGTGCTTGCAGCTATCAAATAATGGAGTGTAATAGTGAAGGCTCCAGCAGAGCATTGGACTTTTTGAGCATCTCAATATGATTGAAAGAAGTGGAGTTATTGATCATAAAAAAAGTAAAATCTTACATACAGAGTGGGGAAAAAAAAGCAATTAGTTTATTTAAAACCCATATCAGTGAAAGAAAATCACAGAATCATTTGTGTCTGTGTTTCAGGAAATAGTCTTCCAAAGCTATTCAAACCACCAAGGAAACATATTAAAAAAAAAAAAGAAAAAAAAAGAAAAAGATTTTATTTTGTCAAACATTTTTGGTACTGCTGGACATAAATGTAATGCCTTTCTCCCAAAACTGTTTGAAGACATTTTTATATTTCATTTGCTTCTGACTGCTGTTCTGAAAATATTTTTAAAGAGATGGAGAATACACAAACACATTCAGAATGGATTTGTTGCTTTCACTGATAAGAAGAGTGGAACATATTTTAGGTAAATAACATATTTTAGGTAATATTGTTATAATGCACACAGACATGTTTAAGTTTTTATGGATGACTGACTTCCGTACTAAATGAAAATGTGCTGGAGAATCCAAAGCATTTAGACACCACCTTCACTGTAGTGATTGTGATGTGTAGGACATTGGAAATAAAAAGGAGTAAAAGATAAGACCCAAAAGTAAAATGCTAACCAAATGTTAAAAGGTGAGGTTTCTTTTGTAAAAAAATTGAAATGTTCCCTTTACAAGACATAGGAAACCATATCACATATAGAGAATCATTCACATTTGCTGTATGAAGATAAAGAAACTAGGAAGGCATTTGACTAAACCAACTAAAAGACATGGACTTTCCCCTGAATCTGAATAGGTTAGGCTACCTGTACATCAAATTCAAACATTATAGGGAAGGTTAAAATGTAAGAAAATTTGCTAGATATAGAGCAGCATACATTTAATAGTATATAACTGAAAAGTGGAGGTAAAGCTGTCCTAGGAGAAAAGAATAGCAGTGAAGAACTACCCAAAAAAAGTAATTCCAATGAAAAATATTAAATTAAACGGGTATCAAAACACCAGTGGTATCAGTAATTCTTTTTCACATGTTGGGAGTAAGCAGGAAGATACAGGAATTGAATTGCAACATTCTTTATAATAAATACGTAAGAAATTTTATGAGTGAATGATAATGGTAATGTAATAGCAGAGTTCACTATTTCCTTAAAATATAACATAGGGTGGATTAAATTTGTGTCAAAGTGCAGCATAGGATCTTTATGAAATGAACTTTAATGCCTGAATAGAAAGAATGTGATATTAAGGTTATGTTGTCAATTAACCAAATAATGAAGTGGTGGCAGTGGCTCTGGAGCAGTGTGAATAACTAGAAATACTGCAAAGGCAGAAAACAAAAATAATGGAAGATGAGTAGGCACTTAATGAAATTATCAGGTAAGAGGTTTAAAATAAACAAAGCACTTTTTCACTTAGTATGTAATTAAATTGTGGAGCTGAATGTGCTGGATGTTCTAAAAGCCAAAAATCTAAATGAGTTCCAAAACCTCCTAGGCATATTCACTGATGTCAGGTCTATATATGCTCTTAAGTACAGTGGGTTCTAAAGGAACCTCCAGGTCAGGAAGTCCCCAAGTCTGTGACACCTCAAAGGACATCCAGAGATTGATCACCATAGGCTTGCCTTGTTTCTGTGCTGTCTTCCTCATCAGAAAGGAGGAGCTAAATTAGACCTTATTCTGCTCTGCTGTGTAGAGTCATGTTCTTTCAAGTATTGTAAGACTCATTTCAGAGTGATTCCTGTCTACACTATTTTATCTTTTTTCTTTCACTTAAAAATTACTTTGTCTTAATAACAAGCAAATAAACAGACTCCAGTGGGGATTCCCACTATAGCAATAGTGACTCTTGATCATAATGACAGGAAAGCATTTTTAAAAAGCTCATTCTTTGATCATTTAATTTTTGAGAGCAATGGTAGTTTTCATTTGGAGGGAGGGAAGCTAGTCTGAAATATTTTAACCACTTAGACTGTCTTTACAACCAGTGTAGCAAATGCCTGTTACATTCCTGTGATGGTGAAGCAAGTTTGTTGTTTGGAGTCCTCCATAGTTTTTCCAGACTTAAAAAAATCAGTGAGGCAAGGGTTGTGCCCCACTATTGTCCATTCTTCCATAAAGAGAATAACTATCAAGCATAAAAGATATTTTCTTAACCCAAATGAACTATTTATCCTAATTGTAGCTTCAGAGTTCAGTTCCCTGGTATGCTCTGGCTGTGCTGCATTGTCTCAGCAATGGAGAACATCTGTAAGCCCAGCTGTATTGTGCAGTCAGATCTGTGCAAAGCAGGTGGAGTGAGTCTCATGTGGTTTGCCCTGAGAAGCAACCATGTGCATTTTTAAAATGCTGAAGAGCAGCTTCAGCTTTTTTGAGTGTAGATACTGCGTTTGGCTCCAGACCACTGCAGTACTGAAGTACACTTATTTCCACGTGTCACATCCATGCAAAGTTGTTTGCCTTATGCTCAGGGATGCATGGAAACCACTCTGTTTTTTAAAGGCATCAAATGGCCACGAGAAGAGATCACTCTAAATTTTATCTCCTCAAAACATGTAACAGCAACTGGACTCCTGCTATCCAGGCCTGAGCATTTCAGAAAGTGACACATCCTGGAGTTACCACTACAATGGACAGCATGGAGCCTATGAAATGCCTGCTAGCTTCTCTGTTTACATGTGTGTGATTATTTTTGGGGGAGAGTAACTCTAATACATAATGATGTGGGCAAGAAAGACATCTCTGTTAAATTTATCAGCAGAGTTACACTAAATGCACACATCACTGGAGTTGCCTCAATTGTAAATGCTTTTTTTTTTGCCAGAGAATATGGTGAATTCCCTTGAAATCATGTTAAACTTGGCTGATGCTGGTTTAAATTGTCCCAAAGTTGTTGAAGGCTAACCTAAAATCAAGACAACTCATACTGAATTCTGTCAATCTAAAAATACATCTCCTAGTAAAAATATGTCAAAGTATGTATCAATTTAGAAACTGATTGAATTTTTTTTTGATAACTAGATGATTGTAAAAAATGAGAGGTAAACAAATATAACAATTTGTTGCTGCAGAACTGTTTATAGTGTATTTCAATAATAAGCATTTCCTTGGTGTTCATTGTTCAAGAAGCAGGCAGAATGCTGCTTACAACTCTTGTGTTGTTGTGTTCTCCCTCAAACCCCATGTAGGTTTCTAACTCAGTAATCAGTAGCTCCTGCAGAAGGAGATGATAAAGGTCTTCCAGCTTCATAGGAGCAGAAAAATTGTTTCAGACTCCTAATTTCTGTTAACTGGTTCTTATGTAGCCCTGCATGAGGACATCAGAGAGATCAAATGTAGGCTTTCATTTCCGTCCATTATCTGTTTCATTAGGGTCACAGTGTGGTTATAACTAGTAAATTGAGTGTGGTCTCAAAGGCAAAAAAACTACAGTAAATGTCTTCTGAGCACAGAGGAAAAAAATTCTGAATGCAAGAAAATTTGGATAAAGTGCTGTAGCAGTGTCTATAATTAAATATAGGTTAGGCTCATAAAAAGCTGTCTTCCTGTTACAAAACAACAGATCAAGAAAGCCACAACTTTTATGAATTCATCAGTGTAAGTTTGTATCTTTAGGTGTGGATATCTTTAAACTGTGCTATTTCCTTGTGGACAAAAAGTGAAATAGCTTGCTCTTTTTGCTTTTATATGAAGGAAATTTTTGTGTCCCCTGTAGAGTGTACATCACTGTCAGGATTCTGCTGCACTGAGTCTGAATTCTGTGGATTCACATAGCTGAAAGAGCCACTTTTTTAGTGGATGAAATTGCAGCCAGTCATGGTGAAAGGGTATCAAATTACAATTTAACGATAAATGCATCTTAATGTATCTAATAGATCACAAAATTATTGCGTTTCAGTGCTGTTCTACTTATAAGTGTTGAACTGCAATGTCAAGATACCAGGACATGATTATTTGTGGTTATTATTTCACTCTGTCTCATACTATCTTTCTAGTGGAGGAAAAAGGCTCACGAGTCTCACCATGGTTTAAAACAAACAAAAAAGTCTGCAAATGGAGTAGCATGAAGAAAAGCTTGCTGCTGGGAAGTAGCAAGCACCTTTGGATTTAAGAAAACCACACTTTGTGGGTGATCTCATAAAACCCAGCAATCTGCTTCCCAAAAGCTCTACATCGCAATTACACAATGGTGAATTGAACCGGGACCATGAATATATCTTGAGGATGGAGAAAGGGAAGAGAGCTAGTTATGTAAATGGAAAGGGCAAAAGGATGTGTTTGAAACTATAAACAACTCTTACTGAACTGAATTAATGAAAGTGAGAAGATGATCTCAGTGTCAGTATTGGTACAGCTCTGTTTCATACCTATAATTAGAGATTCTCAGGAGAATAGATTATAAACCTCCCTCCTTAAACATGGGAAATTACCTACCTCCTAACTTCTAGGTAAAAGTGCTGGTGAAACATGCTTGTTCTCTGTTTCACTGACTGGTGATGTCTTTTGCTTCAGCCTGAAGCACTAAGAGGTTTTGCTCTAAAATTCTCTTTCAGAAGAGTCAGACTCTCTGTTCAGAAGTAGGACATTCAGATTCCTCCAGAAATACAGAGGAATGGGACCCAAGGCTTTCTGTACCCTATGGCACTTCTTTAACCCAGGGGATAGGAAAAAAAAGAACTACATCTCTTCAAGTACAATTTCTGTGAATTTTCTCTGCAATACTTTTCCAAGACCCATCTGCCCAGCGAATTCAACCTGCATTTTCAAATAGTTTCAGGATATTTTTGCAGGCACTGCAACATAAAAGGAAAGGAAAAAAAAAGTTCATATTAATCTAAGTTAATATCTCCAAGCATCATTAATCATAACATATCTCTCTGATTGTTTCACAAAACTGTGCAGATAGTACAGTAGTGGCCACATGAGGAAAGTCTACTTGAAGTTAATTGAGTGTTTGCATAGCATTTGGTGTTCTAATACTTTTACTTTATTAGGTATAATTTTGGTCAGCTCACTATTAGGAAAGTGTACTTAAGCTGGAGATGATCCAGGAAGCCTCAATATAGTTAATACAAAGATGTAGGGACAAATGTGAAAAAGGTGGTGAGCAGCATGTGAACTTTCCATTTTTGTCTAAATGCTCTCAGTTTACTCTGTTTTTATTTTGATCACCTGTTTCTGTTCCTCAGTTATAACCCTTTTTATATAAATCACTATGCATCTTCAGTGGGAACCTAGTTTACATTGGAGAGAGGCTGTATGTAGCAGTTCTACAGAATCTACCCCTAGCAGCAGGAAAGAAATGGTGCCAGGAAATGTTTATGGGGAAATAGAAGTGATTTCAAAGTAACATAATAAAGGAAAATTAAAACTGCTGCTAGTGCTGAGCTCGTCCAATGACTCAATCACCTCTAAGCTATTGATCTGCCTGACATCTGATTCAACTTGTTTGCAGTTATCTGTAGTGCTCCAAAGATAGATCAAAGAGATTCATTATCTACTTCTCTGACACAAAATATCTGGAAGAATAACACTTTTTCTCAGTCAACAAGGAATTCTCTGAGATTTTTTTGAAATTATAATTATTTTGTAATAAGAAAATTATTCACTGAAATAGCAAAATGATGGCAAAATACGTACAAAAAATTACTTATTTAAATAGAATTCTCCTTGTTAGGCCATGGTTCAATAGTACGTCCTGTGTACTTCTTCTCTAGCTAAGTTAAAATGAAGTTAAGTCACCTTTAAACAAAAGCTAACTGGAGTCTTAATGAAAAAAAAAAAATATATATATATATATATAAACAGAATAATGTATTTTTAAAAATTAACTCATTTATGTGAGTACTGAACTGTTTATACTTCAGCACACGGTTTTATTACACCACTATGTGTAAATGGATATTTACGGACACAAATGGAAAAGTTACTGCTGACTGCTCTTGAATCTTGTTCAGATCTTCAGTTGCCTTATATTACAGTACATTTGTAAATTCAATTTACAACTTTGAGAAAGGCAGAATTTGTGTCTGCACTTCAGAAGTTTAATTCAAAGAGTTCTTGAAAATCCAGATTGCATATCTGCATTAAAAATGAGGAAAATTAGATTATTCTCAGTTTATTCCTTCAAAATTGTGTATAGGTCACCTGGAAATACTAGGCAAATGGGTAGAATCACAAAAGAAGTAGTAATCAGCATCTCCAACACAGTCAAGTACAAGTTTCAGGTCACTCAAAAGCCAACAGAAATGGAGTTTTGAAGATCTGAGTACCTAGTTCCTTGTAGGGCTAACCTGATGGTCAAAGATCTGATTCTGGAATACAAATGTTACTATCACTGACTTCAGAGAGGTCAGGCCTATGTTTTGTCTCCAAAGTCAAACTCCCTGTACTTTTAAAATTAACTGAAATTATACTGTAACTTTGACAAAATTGTGCCTACATTTTTGACTACTTCTATTGTAGTATTATTATTCTGTTGTATTACTTCAAGATTTGTAATATATGTGTTGTGCTTCTTAGAAAGATCTTAACCATCTTAAGCACACAGAAATAGCATGCATTATAAAGAAAGTAAGGGTGCTTTTGAATGGAAACTAAGGAAAAACAACTCAGGGGGAAAAGGTGAGTCATCAATATTTAGGTCAGTAGAAATAAAAGCACAACTCACAGTGGCAGACAACAGCATGAGAGGAACAGAACGGGTGGGTGAGGCTGAAAGCAGACTCAGAGGAAGACAATAGGCTGGAATGACTCCAGGCACAGCATGGAAAACAACAAACAATGCTGACAAGATACACTGTAATGTGTGCTAGAGGCAAGGCTGAGAACCTGTCTCTGTGGGAGAAGTGTCTTATACTGTAATTAACTGGGAAGTATTCAGGAAAAGAAAATATTCAAACAAAGTGTGAACTTCTGTGGAAAAACAGACTCTGATAGCTAGACACCTAAATTAACATGTTGTAAGCAAAGTTAAAACTATCAGTTGAATTACTTTAAGACATTGAACCATTGATAACATTTTTTTTTTCTCTCTCATACTGTAAGATTTTGGAAGCAGGACTGTTTTTCTTGTTCAAGCACCAAGAGTTTATTTGGTAATACATTCAAGAGATGCTCCAAGTATGCAGCTTTATTCTTTGTGTGGTTGTAGAAAGGGTCGTAGAGAGAGACATAACTCTGAAATGAAAGTGACTCAAAGCAAATGAAGAGACATTTCCAGATTGGTGGGGTAGAAATGAAGGCTTCAGCACTTGCTTAGAGGTGAGATATGTAGAAAGGACAGGCATGGAAAAGAAGTGTTAATCTTATGAATGGCAGAGGGAGAGAAACGAGTTCAGAGTTAGCCATTGTAGGTAGAAACTGAAATTAGAAAATCTCAATTAGAAACTGGAATTAGGAAAAAGAAGGAAAACAGAATATAGTTATAAACTTGGGCCTAATCTTAAGCCTTTGCCATTTTAAAAATATAACATATACATAAGGGAAACAATGGGGTTTTTAAAATGTAACTTTGTTAGTGAACTGTACAGTTTCTCGAAAGTGTTAAGTTCATAGTTCATCGTGCCTATCAAGTTCTTCGTTAATATACTCCAGTCCTTTCCTGAATCTGTTTTCTCCAGCAACATGAAAACAGAAGCCAGAATTACCATTCCAGTTTTGGTTTTTCTCTTGGGTCTTCTTGATCATCTCAGGAATTCACTATTGAATGCAGTGAATACTTGTTCACAGTGTGTTATTCTTGTCATTGCTTCTTCTGAAGCTTGTACTTTTGCAGGTGATGTGGATAGATTGCACTGCAATTTGCCAAGCAAGTAGGTCAGTTGGCTGGGAACACCCTTGGATTCCCAGAAATATTGAATGACCCTGGGAAAATGACTTCTCTTTTCTTACCAAAGCTTTATCACCTCTGACATAAAAACAATGTTGACCTCACTTGCAAAATTATTTTCAGATACACAGTTGTACAACTCTCTAATTTTCCTTCATTTTTAGTGATTTTGGTGATGTGTTCATTCATTTTAACAGAAACCTATTTAATTAGCTACAAACTAACTCCACTCAGTGATCAGTTTCTGGTTGATTTCGTTCTCTGGCCCACTTTACCTGTTCTGTCCCTGTTACTTTCTCCGAATATTTCTCTCACAATCGATAAAGGGAAAAGAAACTTAGTTTAAAAAGTTGCAAAGTCAGTGTGACCTGAATGAATGTGATATTCAGAGCTACTCATGTGAAGATATGGCAGAGGAGAGCTTTCAAAATTTTCATAATTGATGGGGCAAAGAAAACAGGAAAGAAAGAAAATGCCTAAAGAACAGTTAGCTGAGGCTCAAAAGTGATGAAAAAGCTGTAGATATTGACCTTCTTTTTGAGATCCTCAAGAAGGATCAATAACATTGAGATCACACTTAGTGGAAGGAAAAAAAGCCTCAGAACGCTATAATCAGAATCACATGATAGATCATAAAGAACCTGTAAAATAAATGTTCCAAGCAGAGTGAGGACTGAAATTGAAGTTTAAAAATCATCAAGGAATCTATCTTGTAAAAAGTAGTCAGGGTCAGGGAGGGTGATCATTGGGTTTGCATAAGAAGAGGTTAGAGATTATGAGGTCAAATATGCATGGTTTCCAAAACTAGGGAAATGGTGACACTTTAACACAGAGAGAAAAACATCAAGTGGAGGCTAAAAAAAGTAGGCTGATCTACTGATTTTACATGTAATACAAATTATGATAATTGAGCAAACCTATAAATAAGGAAAACTAAGCTATCGGCTGTATTCAGATACTCACACGGTTTTTGTGTCCATCTGAAATGTTTGCTCACTCCTTTGTATTATGGATGTTGTTTATCTCAAACAACTTCACTGTGTCTTACGTTTTGCAGAGAAGAAAGTCTTACACTTGATTTTTTTTTAAGATTGAAAGTCTGCCGTAAAAAAAAAAGTGGAGCACTTCAGTGCCGCAGGATGGTTCTACACCATACTCACTGATATGAAATTATTGCAGCAGTTCACTTTTTGTAATATGTGTCTTTCTTTTAAATGGTAGGGGTTCAGAGCTTGCAAATGAGAAAATAATTTAAAATTATTGGTGTGCTCCATATTTTTAGGAGACCTTCATTCTTCCAATTTAGAATTCCAATTTGCGAAGCGCTCCAATAACTTTAAATTGCTGTGTACTCTAGATCCAAACCCTAAACTTTTCAAAGTGAAGACCTTATAAAACTGCTGAAATAATTCTGAATTAAATTACAAATACATGACTAGAATTTCAATTTAGTCTATTTTAAATCCTTAATTTTAAAAAATCCTGATCTTAACCAACTACATAAATATAAACTCGTATGTTCAGTTTCTGAATCTCTTGAATTTTTCATAGTCATGTTAAAAACTTCCTGTTTAATTATTGTGAATGTCAAAGTATTTTTAAGAAAAGCTGAATAACCTGCAGGTAGTCTGAGATCTATACATAGATATAGAAAATGAAGAAAATGTCCCTTTCAAAAAGATATTACAGAATTCAGCTTTTCTACGTACAGTCCACAAAAAACTCATCTGTTGTTACCATTGACAGAACCATCTGATGATCTTCTGTGGTAGGCTGGGGAAGCCAGAGGCAGGAGCTGATCAACATTTGGAGAGCCAGCTCTTTCCCCAGTTCTTCCTTTTTATCCTTCAGAGCAGCAAGAAGCTTTTCTTTTAAGGCTTTACAATGTAAGATTTGATCATGTATGTTCATGATTTTTGCTGTCCATCCACAACCTATCCTGAGTTATAAAGGCATTATATATAGTGTACCAGTGTTTATGCATAAAACAAATATAAAGTCAGAGAAAACAGTTTCTCCACTATTCAAACACAATCTGCTGGATGCTCAGCCCTATTATGCATACTTTTTGCATAAAACCATTGACCCAAAATTTTGGGATATTTGCAAAGCAGAGTGTGGAGCAGCATCCCATGCAAACACAAACTTTTATGTATAGCACTTCTATAATTGCATACAAAACCATCTGAATGCTCAGAAATATGAGGGAGTAAGCGTGAAATCTGAATGCACACTGTTGAATTGATATGTTGGCATTTGAGTTTGCTATATACATGTGGCCGGTGATTTGGGCTGGACCAGCTGGCCACCAGGGATGGTCAGCAGCTCTGCGGCATGGTCTGTGAATGTCATTGAATATTCAAGTCCACTGCAGTCAGGGACCGTCTCCCCCAGCCGTGAGCCGTGCCTCCCTAGGATGGCAGCCACGCTGTCCCAAAAGCCGGAGTGCTGCAGAGAGAGTGTTCCCTCGCCCGGACCCCAAATCAGACACGCCGTCACACGGTGGCCAGGCTTGGGTTCAGGGGTGAAGGACCCCAACCCAGCCAAGGCATCAGACTTTTATTCTGAGGGTTACAACCAATCTCAGAATGGCACGGGGAGGAACCAGGGAGGGACAAAGGGCCAGGGACCAACTGGGAAGGAGGAAGAGAGGAGAGAGGGAGATACAAAATATATTGTGAACTGAAAGGCAGGGGGAGCCCGACCCCTCTCTGAGGCAAACCACCTTCAACTCCACCCCAGGGGGGGGCTTCATTCTCCAGGTCTCCACAGATTCCTCTGGGGGGAAGAAACTCTCTGGGCTTGAACCACCGCTACATATACACATACAAATTTTCCCATAAATGTTCAAATGGCCCACAATTTCATTCAACTACAAATGATTTATCATAGTCACAGAAAAATGCAAACAAGTATGTGACTTTCTTTATATTTAAAATAAAGAAGAATGCATTCCTCCTTAGCCTGCTAAAGAGGTAGAAGGAATCGCAACACTTGGCATTGATTTTTTTAAAGAAGGTGCATACTTACTGGTACATTCTGTCTCACAGTGCTGTGTTGATGCCAATCACCTTAATCAGCTGAATAAACTCAGTTAATGCCTGCTGTGCATAACTGAAGAGGTACAAATGAGCAAAGCAAAGCACACCACTGAAACTGGCTCAATATGTCACGAATAACATTAAAAAGGCATTAGGTTTAACAGCTAAACAACTAGAATCAAAATTGAGGAGATATGCAGGTATCCTCATATTGAGTTTTATTTGACCCTGCCTAAAAATGGATTTCTATTTCTTCTCTTAAGCAGAAGTAGTTGGAACAGTGATTCTTCACTCTTCTGTTAAAACTTCTTTTATATCCATGTATACTTCCCATTATCTTAAAAAGAATATGCTAACATAAACACCAAAAGTTCAGACTTTTAATCTGAATAAGTGATGCAAATGTAGTGAAATATTTTCAACTTAGAGAATGTGGCAAAGCCCCTTTCTCAGCTGTCTGCCCTCCCTTTCGAGCCTAAACTCCATGCAGTTCTGAACTGCTTGAGGCTAACTTAACTCAGTGGATGACAAAAATTGGTGTAAAGATATTTGTTGTAATACCAAAGATGGTTCAGGCTCCTGTAGAAATAAATGCTAAGCATAATCATGCATATGAATGTTTGTACAGTTTTCATGGAAAGTTTATGGTGTAGGTGGACCTCATAGGAGCAATACTTTTGCTTGTACCCAGTGCCCAGTGACATTTCTTCATACCAAAGGTACCTCCAAAATGCTCACAGTTTATCCTAGAAGTGGAGATGGCTCTCTGTTTGCATGACACCTGTAAGCAGATAGAATTAATTAGTTCCAAACTTTCTTAGTTCCTCTTCTCTTTTCTGGGCAGTCCAGCTTCAGTCAATAACCGCTTTACTCACTTTGTCTGCTGGCTTTAACCTGAAGTCTTACACTGAAGGATCACGTTGTAGCTGTGATTTGACCCAAAGAATCTTCCTGATGAGATCCTGAACCAGTTGCCATTCTTATTCCCAGGAAAAGAAGGGGCAGTGATGTTTTGTTTTAAACTCTACTACTCCACTGACCTGCCCATGGGAGTCCCCAGCCCAGCTGCAAGTTGGCTCTCTGCCACCATCAGCTCTGTTTGAACAGGAAACTGCTTTTACCAGAGAAAATCAATGCAGTGGGCAATGGGATGTGAGAAATTACATGCATAGTATAGTTATTTTAGGATTTTTTCCCTGATTTTCAGCCCTTTTTCCCTATTTCCAGTTACAAAGAGAAGCACCAAGTAAAGGAAAAAAATTAATGAGATGAGCAGCAGGAGAAACAACTACTCACAATAAAAATATTTTCTCCTAAGCAAATACAAATTTATACAAATGAATAGAGTTTGAGGGAAAACAATAATATCATAACTAGAGAATTTTGGCCCAAGTTTGGTTAATATTCAGGAATTTTAGATCTCAAATATCCATGCTTCAGAAAAAGAAATGAAAATAATTCCTCTTTCATGCTGAAAAAAGAGGAAATCACTTAATATAACTAAAAATTTCCTGTCTAGAAATCCATAGGAGGAACTTTATATATTCAGTAAACCGTATGTGAGAAAGACAAAAACTTGTTACATGAAAAATACATGTTGCATTTATTTGTAGCAGACCATCTGAACACACTGTTCTTATTCTGACATGAGATGAGAACCTATAATCAGCTGACCTCCTTTCATCTAGAGATAAGAGATTACTTTTATGGACTTGTTTGAGGGAGGTTTAGAAATTGATTTCACATGTAAAAAAATAGAAAGCTGGAAATGAAGATTGTGTAAATTTTATGCAAGCTTTCAGTCTGCCTTGAATTCCAGACCCTCTTGACAGAGCATTGATTTTCAAATTTTAGACTAAAATTCCTTATATTTTGGCTGGTTTGATTCTTTTAACTATGAATTAATTGAAAAAGTAGACTCTGCTTTTTGTTAAAACTAAGTGACTGTTTGTTGAGGAAGCCAAACTCAGCAGTTCTTCCTTGTGCTTCATATTCAGATAAAACACAAAACCAGAAAAAATTAACCTGGCTTCAGATTTTGCTGCAACCTCTTCAAAGTACTCTATCATAAACTGTCTTTTGGAGTGACACTCTTCATTGTATGTCCACTGGAATTTCATCTGAGTTTGATGCCATCAACAAATATTAATCTAGTTGTTGTGCAAAAGTCCTTTTTAAGAACACTAAAAATAAGTTTTAAAACACATGCTCCAAAAGTCTCTATCTATAATTACATAAAATTATACTCTGAAAATTGTGCTAAAATAGTTCTTGAATTTAAATGCAGCTTCTTCAGTTCAAAATTGCCAGTGGCTATTCTGACTATTGCTATTGGGTGTGTACCGTATCGATTTGGAACTCTACTGCTATACACTTGCCACCAGTTTATGATGTATAAAAAGACACATGATTTTAGTGCTGTGAGGTCTAGATTCTCAGTCCTCACTGTTGCAGAATTCTTAATAGTGAGCCCACAATGACAGACTTAGAAAAGAATGAGGATTTAAAATAGTGTCCATTCCCCCTAGGCATCGTATATTTCTTAGGTATTAAATCATACAAAATTTCTAAATGCCCAAACCTTGTCATCAGCTTGGCATGCAGGTAACACAGATAGGATAGAAGGAATATTAAGGGCTAATTTTATAACATCAATCTGTTTTTCATCTGCATACAAATGAAATTTAGGCCCACATTGACAGGTGAGGTTTTTGAAGAAAACCAGGTACAGATTAAAAATCAGGGCCTTGAGAACAGAAACCTGTGTGACACCTGCAGAGAATTTTTTGTGGAACTGATCAAGCCACAGGAGGTAAGACAATCTCATTTGTATAGAATTAAGTAAAACCAAGAAATAACACTTCAAAGCACCTCTTACAAAGAATTGAGTATCTACTTATGTCAAAGACAGCTATAATAGGTTGAAGGCTAACTAGAAAAAAATTCTGCTTAGATTCTTAAGGAACTACTGGTGACAGTTATCATGAAAGCTTGGTAATGTGTTGTGATCTGAAACCAAACTAATCCTAAAAGCCCATCAGAAGGCAAACAGAACAACTATCAATTCAAGAGAATTAGCAGAAAAGCCCAAGATTATCAAATGATCTAATTGTAAGAGAAATGAAAGTAAAAATTAATTTCAGGGTCCTATAAAAGTTTTTACAGTGACTAACATGAGTATGAGTAAGTTTTCCTGAAGCAAAGATAGGATATTAACAGATCACATAGAATCATTTATATTGCAAGAGACCCTAAAATCATTGGGTCCAATCATTAATGTAACAGTGCAAAGTCCAACACTAAACCATGTCCCTAAGTGCCAGATCTACACATCTCTTAAATACTCTAGGGATACAGACTTAACCACTTCCTTTGGCAGCCCACGCCAATGCCTGGCAAACCTTTCTGTGAAGAAATCTTCTCCTAATACCTAGTCTAAACCTCTCCTAATGGAATTTGAGCCCGTTTCCTCTTGCCCTATCACTTGTTACTTGGGGAAAGAGACTGACTCCCACCACACTACAGCCTCCTTCAGGCAGTTGTAGAGAGGAATAGGGTCCCCCCTCCCTTTTCTCCAGGCTAAACAAACCCAGCTTCCTCAGTCGCTCCTGACTGGACTTGTGTTCCAGACTGTCCACCAGCTTTGCTGACGTTCTCTGGACTCGCTCCAGCACCTCAATTTCCTTCTTGCAGTGAGGGCCCAGAACTGGACTCAGGAGTCAAGGTTTGACCTTACCAGTGCTGAGCACAGGGCAACAATCACTCCCTAGTCCTGCTGACCTCATAATTTCTGATCTAATCCTATCAAATTAATTACTGATTCTCTGAGAAGACCTGACAGTGAATATTTCCTTGGGTTTGAAATGCTGTTTAGTTTAACCATCAGCTTGAGTACAAGAAACAGGAAAAATATGAAGAGTAATGAGGACACGATGACCTGCTATTTTGAAGAGAAAGAGTACCAAATCCTGGCCAAAAAAATAGGAACATCTGAGAGCACGTTACTTTGTTACAAAGTAAATCAAAGCAATTTGTCACAGGTGCTAGAAAGCACTCCCAAGTTGCCTTCAAGTTTTTACAACATTAGCAGAGGAATCAATCAATCATATAAGTGTATACCCAAAAGTGAAAGCATTTTCCCATGCTGTAATTAGTATAATGACTGATAAATATCCAGTGGTTACACATTGATAATAGATAACAAAAGGCTGATTACTGAGCCCTGGGGATGCCTCAAGTCTGACTCCACATGGATGATTAAAAGTTGTCCGTAGGGTGTTAAATCTATTAGAAGCATTCAAGTGTAATGCAAGTAATTCCCAGACATGTTTCAGGAGTAGAAAACAAAATTTCACGGTTTGTAATGTCAAATGTTGCAGTAAACTTACAGAGAAAGGAGAGGAAAACCCTTGCCACAGTTTGTCAGCAGACCATTTTTCATTCTTTATCTGCTAAGAGGAACTTCAAGGCAGACTTGAAATATTCTTCACCAACTTTGTTCCAATTGAGAAAAACCCAAACAAATCCCTCATACATGAAACTTCAGGCAAAAATTAGAGAAAAATAATTTTTCAAACAAAAAGAACCAAACCAACAAACCTCAACCCAACACCAAAACCAAAAACAACAGGAGAAAACAAAACAAAAAACAAAACCAAATCAACAGAGAAGGGGGGAAACTGTTGTCTTATCATGTGATTCATAATAGGCAGTGCAGTGGACAGAGAGACGACTACATCAGACAGTATGAAATACTGAAGAAAGGGACCTGAAATATTTTTTCTCTTGGTACGTAAGTAGAAATAGACATGGAGAATCAGATATCTCAATTAATCTTAATTCAATACTTTACAGTTGTAGATGACATTACATGTTTATGTACAATTGTCTCCTTTCATTAAGGAGGATTAATGAGGCACACATCTATTATATTATGAATATTTATGGTGGCCTTTTATATGATGAACTCTGTGATGGCCTTCAAGAGTATTTTCTTTTGAAGCTATAATTCTATCCTCATTTTCCTTCTGATGCCTGGAGCTTCCTTCTTAAGGAAGATTTTCAACCACAACCACTCTTACTGTTGTTGAAGTTGAACCATTCTAAAAAAAAATAGCTTTCATAGGGGTAGAAGGATCAGATTACATAAATCCTGTTTCTGTAGTAAAATTGATTTCTAAGAGAACATAATGAGGGGGAAATTCTGGATTCTGGACACGTTTTCATCATGTTTGCATTCTGGGTATCTTCTACATCAGCAATTCTGACAAAAGCCTAAAAGCAGGCCACAGTCCAAGATTGTTTCAAATTGTAAGAATGGGGCATACCTGTGTTTCTACAGATAGTCATAATCTGCATTACTTACTGATTCCATAGTTCTTGTGTTCTGTCTGAGGTTCATTTCAGCTTGAAACCTGCTTAGGGCTCTACTTGCAGCCTGGTGCTGCAAGGCTCACCATCCTGGTGGGTGAGATACAGGCAACTCGGTCCCCTCACAGAGCACAAATTTGAGAAATTTCCCTCCCCTTCATAATATACATAGATGTTTTAAAACTTTATTTTCCCTCTTCTGCTAATGCCAGTGCAAAAATTAAGAGGCACACATCCCTCATGCCAAAACTATCATTTTCCTCTGGGTGTCTGATTTTCCTCCTGTGCTAAGGAGATCAGCACAGCATAAATACACAGTGCCTACCCAGTAGTTCTGGATCAACCAGGGCCCATCCCAACCAAAAGTTTTAGATCTGCCACAGCAGACAGAGGGTGTTAAGCATTCTTCAATCATTCTCAACAGGCTAAGCCAGAGATGCCTAGTATCCACAGTGCATCCCACCATGTTTTAGTAGTGAGAAAAGAGAAATTTCCTGATTCTCATCACACCTCCATTAATAAAACAATTCTTTTCTATTTGTGCTGAAGCTATCTGTGGAATTCATTGTACATAGCATCATGATAGAGCCCTGTGTTTATGGACCTGCCTTAAACCAGACATCAGGATGGAAGTGTAAAATATGAGTGATTGAGAAAATTCTTAAATGAAAAGGAATCTTAGTAGTACAAATAAAACTTTTTAAATTACGCTGGGGTAAGCTTACAGAATAAGATGCATTGGGAATGTTAGTATGAAAATCTGTAAAAATGTTTTATCAGCCTTGAATGACAGCACACTGTCCTGCTGCCTGGCCAAGATTTCAAAGAAAGTATGAAGGAATCCAACAGAACTTGAATGTTTCCTGTGATATAGGGAAGAAAAAAAAAAAAAAAAGCAAAAAAAAAGAGCTGTGATTAGTATAATTAATTAATGGACATTTGTAATCCATTCTTGCAATACCGTAGGAAAAGACATCTCAAGGTCCTTCCATGTTCAATGTATTGTATTAATTTGCATAACATTTGCTTATTGTACTGGATTATACAGTTTTTCCTAAAGCTAGTTAATAAGGATTCCAGCCTCTTCAGAAAGGTGCTGAAACTTTTTATTGCCCTCAATGAATTAAGACAAAAATGAGAAAAATTTCTTATTCAGGCCTGTAATAATTTTACATGTCCCCTGTCTGCATGTTCTTGGATTATGGCGCAGCACCTTGACCTCAGAGAGCATCAGGAGTGGGTAGGTCCACAAGGGAAAGTGAGGCTGACAGCAAAACCTCTGATGAAAGGCACAAGTTCAGCCATAGCCCATTGATCACCAGCCAGCCTGCAGGGATGTGTCAGGTCTGAGATCAAGCTGGGAAGTCAAATCAGCAAGGCGAGGTCAGGACTGGCATGGTGCGAGTCCAAGCACATCATAACAGCAGCAAAGCACAGACATGAGCCAAGGGCAAGGGCCTGGGCTTCAGTGCAGCCCCTGAGACAGCAGGTGAAATATGTGTGTGCTTGGAGGTCCCAGCTTTTCACACCTCTTTTCTTAAGAAATAGGTGTTTTTCCAGCAGTCAAAAAGGCATGCAGTTCTGGCAGATCAGAAGTGACCTTGAGCACAAGAACCCAAGCCTATGGGAACTGGTGAGGGTAAAGAGGTCACAGAGAAGGTTGATGGAAAAAGACTGTTATAAAATCATCAGAATAATCAAAGCCTGTTGGTGAAATCAGGGCTCTGACACTTGTTAAGAAAATACAACTTTTATAAAAGTGTCCCTTCTAACTGCCAGTCACTTCAGCTTTATTTTTTTAATTGTTTATATGCAATATACTACCGTATTAGCATATATCTTCTTTGGTCCACAAAGTTTCTATTTAACTCAACAGGAGTTGCTTGCAGAGGTCAATGATTAAAAAGGAAATGTTTTTTTTTCAGAATTTTAAAATGCATCATATAGGGAACCATTTACCTTTTTGGAGATGATATGGCTTTTCAACTCTAAATAACTTCACAGAGAACACTGTACCTCACAGGAGGTCATTGTGTAAGAAAATTAGGCATTTTATCACTGAACCACTTCATGATTCAGTTTCACAGGCCGAGTTTAACTCTGTGGCGGAAAGAACTTTGCTAATACTGTTTGAGCTATTTATTGGTCCCTTTTAAAAGTCTCATTGTTTTTCAATGTGATGAATACAATGTTTAACAAGGGAACTTTTCCACAGAAAATCAATTTTCTGAAATATTACTGTATTCCTGTATAGAACAATAAAATGCTGAAAAAATATTTCTTATTATCATTGATTTGACTATGGTATGCTTTATAGCTTGGCTTTCTCAGTGTGTCAACTAATTAGCTTCACAAATTACTAAGAAAATTCAGCTGCTTCCAATTGATTGTTATGAACATATAAAATAGTTTCTGCATCATCTAAAAATGAAATATGACCATTTAAATGTTTAAATTTCCCTTTTTGTGAGTCATGATACTCTGGTTTATGTTCCATATTATATTCCTGTTGAAGCACTGTTCAAACACTTAAGATAATCCCAGTGCTTAAAAACATGTTCAATTTGATTGTAAAGTATGTATTCAGATTATAATAAGTGTTTCATATAAGCGTAGAGATTAAGTCTCCTAACTGGCAAATGGGGAGCCTGTCTACTCCAGAGATTAGGCTGTTTCACTTTTTCAGTTCTGAGCCTGAATGCCACAGTAATTTCAATTCCTAAATTAGGCAGTTTAAATACACCCCTGAGTCAATTACACAAAGCCAACACTTCAAAGTCAGGGTAAGTGGCCGTACAAATGTTTCTTTCCTCCTCTCCCCAGCACACACATACAAAGAAGCCATACACGACCTTGAACACACACTGCGGACCTGCTCCAAAGCCATCAAAGCCAGCTGAAACTCTTCTGCTTACTTCAGCTGGTTTGGGATCTTACATTTGCATTTGTAAAACAGCTCTGCTCAGTTCTGAAATCTGATAGGTCACATCAGTGCAAATCCTGAAACAAGCATGCAACAATTAAAAAAATTTAAAAAGTCACATGGCGTTCTAAGCCATGAGGATAAACTGCCAATTTTTACCTTGTCCAGTTCCCGAATTTGTGCTCAAATGTACCAGATAGAGCACAGTCCCATTCAGTCACTGGGGAAGGCACTTCAGCACTTTCAGAAGTGCAACTCCCTTTAGAAGAAATCACTGGCTCGGAGCACATATTGAAGGAGGTTACTCAAGAGATCACTTACCTTTGCCTCTGACCCATTCCCAGTAGACTGTTCTGTACGCTTAAAAACTTGAAATGGTGGCAATTCCACAGCTCCCCAAGGCTATATGATCAAGGCTTCATTGTGTCTACATCTGGGAAGTTTTCCTTAGGAACTCCTACTTCAATCTAAGCACTGTTTTTCCAGTCTCTGGCAGAAAAGAGTAGGACAGTACTTTTCTCTTCCTGGCAACCTCTTACACGTGAGAAAACTGTTGCCATGTTTCCTCTCAGATTTTCTTTTTTTCTCAATTGAATATGTCAGATGTTACAGTTTTTCTCATAGGTCATGTTTTCTGGAACTTTTGTCTTTGCTGCTCTCTCCAATTGTTTTGCCTTTTCATCAAGCATTGTGTGTCAAACTGAACATTGCTCTGATGGCTTCAGTAGAGGATTAAACTATCAAAATATTCTCTAGACACATACCTATTTATTTTCATTGGACTTGCAAAGGTAGGTGACTATTTTGTGTCTCACATTTCTTGGGACACTAAGCAGAGTGGAATATTTTAAGTCCAAATGTCAGATCACAAAGTTTGTCAGCAATACATAACCAACTGCCAGGTATTGATCTAGGTCAACTTGGGTGTCATAAGATTCCAGTAATCCATTTCAGACTGCTGTTGGTTGTCTTTCAAGAGTTAATTTCTTCTGTATATCCTCTGGGTATCCATCGTATCTGTCGGATGTTGGATTTTACACATTTTTCAGTCAGATTAATTTGAAATCTGTGTAGTTTGCTATTTTTCATATTAGTCTTGAATTGAAATACCTACTACCTGTGACACAGAAGAGAATGTGGGAAGAAATAGATCTTTTCTTAGCACTAAATTTTAAAAATATGTTAGAGGAAATGAGTGCAAAAATGATGTGGCTTTCATATGTTGCAGAGTTGACTCATAAGCTGAAGAAAAGTGCTTCAGAAATATGATCAAACAATGTTTTAGTGACCTATTAATCTAATGAGATTCCAAAGAGGAACTGCAGAGATGAAAGATTAGCTGGGAAGAGGAGCAATTGTGGTTGATAGTGAATACAAAATGAAATACCGTATGTGGCTGTAACTTCATAGCTAAAGTCAAAAATATATACACATTCTGTTTGTGTGAGCTTTCCACACAATTCCCCTGGAAGTTAGTGAAGAATTTGCTTTTCCAAAAGAAAGCCTTGGTATTTTTATATACTGTCTTTTCTTTTATGAAGCAACAACCTTTCATTTACCCAAAAGAAAAGATGAACAGTTAAAACAATTATTCTAGTTCTCTGCGTATAATGCATGGTGTGCATTTGTGAAAGGACCCAAAGCTGGTAAAACGAAAAATGTAGGAGTCACACAATAGCTGGAGGCCTCTTCCCTTCATTAATATGATGACTTACTTGTCACAGAAAGCAGTGCTTACAGTACATGCATTTATGGCAATGTTTGATTTGTTGCCTCACAGACACAGAAGCAACATATCTAGAAAGACCTTCACAAAACCTTAGTGTGACCTTTGCCGGTTCTGGCAGCAATTTCACAGGAAATCTCTAAACACGAGTACAGATAAAGAAGCAGACTTGTGTGCTGACAACACTAGAACATACTCAGATAAATTTTATAAAAATCCTGTGAAACAATCCACAGAACTAGCAAACAATCAGGTTTCTGTTGTCATCTGCATTTCAGCTTTGAAAAACACCATTTCATTGTGTACATGGTAGCATTAGAACCAGACTCTTCATGGACTTAAATATGTAAAGATGGGACTATCTACACATATAACATTGCATAGACAACTGTGTGAATGCTCAGTTTCTCAGTTATATGAACAATGATGTGTCCTGTTTATATCAAGGTTTCCCTTCTCAATTCAAAGGAACAAAAAACTATGTAAAGAATTTAATTTCAAGAGAACAACAAGATTTAATGGCAGACTGCTTTTGAAGCATTCATGAAATCTAATGTTGCAGCTTGTTTTTTAGTCTTTCCATTTTAGTCTAAAGTAATTTTTACAAAGTTAATTAAAAGACTACATCAATTTACTTTTAAATCAGAAATAAAGTGTTTTGAGGAAAATACTTTACTAACAAACACACCTGCTTTCCATGATTTGAGAGAAAATCCTATTCACATAATTTTGCTGTTTTTTCTAATTAACTTCTAATGCTGTTACAAGCATCAATTGATATGAACCTCATTTGTGAAACTCTTAAATATTTATTCCTCATATCCAAGACCATTTTCCCTCATGTTCTTATCTCATTCCTCCCTTTTGCCATCATTTCTTGCATATACCACATTTACTACAGGCTTGAGCAAAACTTATATTAACATTATGCAGGTACTGCTGGATTTATCCTTCATAATGAAGCAGAAGTTCAAATACTTCACTGTTAAATGAGGATAAGATATTTGAAAACCTGTTAATTTGCTGGGGGAGGTACATAAACATGCTGAACACAGAAATCACAAAGATGTTTTAGGAAAGTTTACAGAACTTTTAATTAAAGTGCCATCTGCTATGTACAGACATGAAATAATTTCTTGGACAGAATATGTATACAGGCATTATGCAATAATCTTTGCTTCTTCCTGACATCCATCTCAAGTAGCGTAGTGTTTCTTTTCCTCAGAGCTGCTCCAAACTATGGTCTTTCTTGAGTTGAATTGCCATCCTTGTATCCCCAGGTATATCATGTCAATAAGTCCTCCCTTTCATGCCACAGTTCTGACTTTTACACTATGAGTAGCACAAAGGCAGCTGCATCAATATTATTTTATCTCAGATGTAAGCATTCATTTTTCTAATAGGTACTTCCATGGAACTCTCTCCAGTCAAACCATTTCATGTCAGCACTGAAACTTTACATGAGCTTCACATTATTTCACTCATGGAAGAACTATAGTATCCAGGCAGAAAGCAGAGCAACGTGATCTCTTTTGCCATTTATTGACTTCTGCCAGGACTTGTACCAGGATTTTTGCCAATAAATGCACATTTCCCAATGACATTGAACAGTAATCACTTACAATAAGTGGGACAATGTTAGCACGAACTTTGCTTAACAAAGAAACATTTTTTGCAACTACTAGGAGGTATTTAATTGCCTATTGATACTGACAACAAATAAATAAGATGGGCTGTATTTTCCTGTATGTTCAGCACAAGTCATACTAATAATCCTGTATAGGTACTCTGGACTTCAAATTACTTCTCCAAGGAACTGGAACATTTGATAAACATCAAGACAAATAGTTCTAGATCATAGAAACGACAAGGTTGGAATGTATTATCAGTCATCTTTCTTTTAGAAATGGGAGAGGAGGGGCTGATAAGGTAGAAAAATCACATTGCATCTACAGAGGGGCCTTTAAAACATGTTTTGATAGAGAAGCATATTTCTGTGATTATCGTTATTATTTGCAATCAAATTGGAATTGATTGCTAATTCTAAAAATTGTTGCAAAAGCTATTAAATTAACATAAATCTGTTTACAGTGTTTGCTGCATTCTGGGTTTAATAATGAATATAATTTATATTATTAATAGAAATTATAGTGATACTATAAAGATAATTTATTTGAATTTACATGTTTTAAATGTCATCAGGATTCAAATTCAAGAATGATCTGCTCTGATTATTAAGTATAGCAGTATAGTATTTTGCCATCTAGAATATATGACCACTGACCCTTACTTTTGAATTTTAATACATTGATATTTTGTGATTCTGAGATAGAAATAGCTGTGATTTGACATGAAACTTGAGCATATGAATTCCTTTGACTATATGAGCAAATCTGCTGGTATATGAAGTTACAGACATATTTAAATATTATGTTGATCTACGGTCTCAGAGAAGCAATGGATTATGGAATTTGTGAATTCCACTTCCTACACTAAAAATCAGAATTTTACTCATAGAAAGTTATTCCAGAGTTAAAATTAATGAAATTAAAAACAACCTAGACAGTAAGTTCAGTAGAAGTGGAATTAATTCCATTTAAAATCTATTTTTGATTTTTTTTTAATAGTCAAGTGAGTTAAAAATTGGAAATTTGTGAAACGCAGAAAAATTGAGCTGTCAAATATTTTTAATTTTAAAGTGATTGAATTAATATTTTTCTGAAGCAGAATTTTTTTTAACTCTCATAAAGAAGTACTAGTACTAGTGGTCTTATAATTCTTTTACAGGAATCTGCAAGAGCGTACAGTTTGCATTGTTCTGCATATTAGTATTAATTAAGATATCATTGAAAATGAAGGATGGTTTAATTCAATTAATGCTGCAATTATTTTAATTAGTTTTAATGTTAGATGGCCAAAAAGATAAAAAGATATTACATATTAAAACACAAGAAAAGTTACAGCTGAGGTCATTGTTTCTGTATTTTTGACCTTGAGTGAGTGTTTTATTCCTCCATTTTTCCAAAAGTGCTAACATATCTGCATAAGTTTATATCCTATAACCTTTAGAACAAGTTACTCTTTAAAGCCTTTACTAGTGCTATTTTCATACGCACCCACCTGTAAAACTAGATATCTTACTCATTGAAAGCATAGGGCAAGAAAGAGCAATAAAATTTTCTCAGGTAAGTTAAAAATGGTTTTCTGTTCCTATAAAATAACTCCTCTGTACATTTTCTTTAAAATGTCATGACTTCAAAGTTTGATAGCTGACAGGCCTGCAGGGTTATAAGCAAGGTCTGTGAGTCCAATTGCAAAGCTGAGGATTTTTCCCTTTACAAGTTATTGCCTCTTGCCTGGCAGGACTAGTAGGTATTGGACTTAAAAGCAGTGACATTTTTAAATACAGAGTAGATGTTACTGGCTTGAGATTAAAAATTGACCATTCTAAGGGTCAGGATGTATAATTTTATAGAGAAAAAGGCAATGCTGTGAAGAAAAGCAGCAAATATTTTCAAAAGTGCTGGACAGTTAAGATCATGCACAGAATAAAAAGTGTGAAGCCATCGATAGGGTAAATCTAAAAGTAAACCTTATGAAGTATATAAAAATCAGACAAGATACAATAACAAACATCTCTCTTGCAGCATCTATTATGTATATCATATATATATTACACAAATACATATCTCAATAGAATACTGTAATACATTTCAGGACGTGAGTGTACTTGTAAAATCCCATGTCTACACTATAAAATTAAGGACTTAAGATATTCTCTCTCATGTGAGATAAAACATTAATTCAAAGCAATAAAGATTAAATTCATTCCAATGTCCACTTATTTGGTGCCAAGAAATTAAATTTGTATGTTTAGGACGTCATAGCACCTCAACTTTCTATTGAGACACAGCTAAGATACTGCTTCTCAGCACTATGTTTTGAGTTTAATATGCCTATAGAATCATAGAATCATAGAATTATTAAGGTTGGAAAAGACCTCTAAAATCATCGAATTCAACTATCAAGCCATCACTGCCAAGTCCACCACTATACTATGGCCCTAAATGCCACAAGTCTTTTAAATAACTCCAGGAAGCATCAGTCCATCACTTCCTTTGGCATCCAACTGCATTGTTTGATTAGCCTAATCTTTCCTCATGTCAAATCTGAACCTCCGCTGGGGCAACTTCAAGCCATTTCTTCTTATCCTGTCACTTGTTACTTGGGAAAAGAAACTGACTCCCACTTCACTACACCCTCCTTTCAGGGAGCTGTAGAGAGCAACTCCTTTTCTCAATGCTAAAAAAACACAGCTTCCTCAGCCACTCCACACAGGACTTGTGCTCCAGACTCTTCACAGGCCTTTTTGCCCTTCTCTGGACACACTCCATCACCTCAATGTTTTTCTGGTAGTGAGGGGCTCAGAACCAGAAACAGGATTTGAAGTCTGGCCTCACTATTGACCAAGTACAGAGGGACAATCATTGCCATGGCCCTGCTGGTGACACTGTTGCTGAAACAGGCCAGGATGGCATTGGCCTTCTTGTCCATCCAGGTACTCTGCTGGTTCATGTTCAGCTGCTGACAACCAGCAGCCCCAGATCCCTTTTTGCTGAGCAGTTTTACAGCCACTCTACCCCAAGCTTGTAGCACTGCAGGGGGTTGTTATGTCTGAAGTGCAGGATTTGGAACTTATCGTTGCTGAACTTCATGCTGTCATTCGCAGCCCATCGATTCAGTCTGTCAAGATCTCTCTGTACAAAGAGTCAGAGTCATCTGTAAACTAATTGAGTTCAATTCCCTCAACCAGAACATTGGTAAAGATTTTTAACAGGACCAGCCCCAATATTAAGAACTGAGAAATTCCAGTAGCGACTATCCCCAAACAGGATTTGACTCCACTGACCACCACTCTCAGGGCCCAGCCATCCAGGCAATTCTTACTCAGCGAACAGTCCATCCATCCAAGATATAAGTAGCCAGTTTCTTCAAGATAATCCTGTGGGAGACAATGTCAAAGTATTTACTAATTCCCAGGAAAGCTACATCTGCAGCCTGTCCCTTACCCACCAGGCAGGTCACCTGGTTGCAAACAATCAGGTTGTTTAGGTAGGGCCTGACTTTCATAAACCATTGTTGGTAGGCCTCATCCCATGGCGTCCCTGTACCTGCCATGTGATGGCCCTCAGGATGATCTGCTCCATTACTTTCCCAGCATCAAGGCCACACTGACAGGCTGTAGTTCTCTATATCTTCCTTCTGGTCCACCTTGTAGCTGGAGGTCACATTTGCCAACATCCAGTCAGCTGACACTGCCCTGGTTAGCAAGTAATGCTGGTAAATAATTGTAAGTATATTGGTGAACACTCACCAGCTCTCTCAGTACCCTTTAGTGGATTCCATCTGTTGCTGATGTGGTTTTTTAATTGTTTCTTACAGCAGCAGCCTGATTAAGTTCTACTTGGGCTTTAGCCCTTCTAATTTTCACCTTATGTAACCTCATGGTATCCTTGTTGTCTTCCTGCATCACCTGCCCCTTCTTTCAAAAGTGATGCACTCCCTTTTTTACCCTTAGTTCCAGCCAAAGCTCTCTGTTCCAACAGACCAGTCTTCTTCTCCAGTTTGTCTTTTGGCACATGGTAATGGCCTGCTCCTGCATCTTTAAGATTTCCTTCTTGAGAATGTCTGATCTTTCTGGACTCCTTTTCGCTTCAGGACTTTGGTGACACTTCCAAGCTAGTTGAACCATTGTCCTTGCTGTTATCCAGTTCCACTTGCAAAGCCTCTACTATTATGCCAGGGCACCTAAAAAGTCACAGAGAAAATGTGCCTGCTGTTCTAGTCAGGAACTTGTTGCCATTGCTCCCTATCTCTTAAGTAACTGTGTTCAGCCAGGGGGAAAGTGAACAGGGAATCCTCCACGTTGTTCATCCTGTCTGCCTGTCAGGCCTGTCACCGGGAAAAAAGGGTGAAATTCCAGTGGTCTCTCTCGTTCTCTCTTTCATGCTCTGTCACTAATAGAAGGAGTTCCTCTGCCAAGGGGTGTGCTCACTCCTCCCTTCTGCAGAGCACACCCTGCAGCTGAGTCCTGGGTGTAAGCACCTTCCCCCCCAAAGCACCGTGGGCAGCTGCATCAGCCATGCCGGCTGCAGAGTTTGGACAGGCTGTAGCTTTCTGCCACGTGGATGCCACTGCTTCCTGGTGGAGCTTGCAGGGTTTCTGTGCCCTTCCTGCACACCCTGCACTATGTCCTGTTATGCCCTGACTGGAAGTGCTCCCTGAGGGGATCTTTAATGGGGGAAGGGGGAGGGGCTCGGTCACTGTTGCTTCTAGCCCTGCCCAGGTGTTGTCAGCTACTGCCATACAAGCTGTGAGCCCCTGGCTGCTCTCAGCTCCCCTGACATTCCCCTGATTTGGGAAACCCCCTTGTGCACTGCATCCAGGAGCACCACTGCCATTTGTGCCAGCGGTGGAGATCCCCGGCTCAGCGACTTACATGCAATGTGAAAGCAGCAGCAGCAAAGTGAAATGCGATTCATTTGAAAGCAAATCCTTTAAACAGGAATAACAATTTAAGCATAAGCTGGCAGGCAAAAGATTAGTCTAGCCTCAGCATCCTGCCTGCTACAGAGACTGTTAACAAATGTCTAGAAGAGTACTTAATAGCAAGGTACTTATTTAGTAGCTATTCCCCTGATATGCATCCTAAATTCCAACAGGTTTGGGATGTACAGTCAGATTTTTTTATCTTTGTGTGCTGTAGCCTTAAAAGATTTTTTTGTCTTTGAGTTTATCTCATCGCTCTTTCGGTTCGCATAATCCTCTGTCATTTGTAACATCCTGTGGTGACAATTTCCATCGTTTAACTGTGCCCTGTGAGAAAAGAAATGCCTCCTATTGTTTGTTTTAAATATACAACCTAGTAACTTCATTTAATGCCTTTAGATCATATATTACAAGGAATAACAATTATTTCTGGTTCACTTTCACCATGGCACTCTTGTAAACATTATCAGAGCTCCCTCAACCACCTCTTACCCAGACTGGAGGGACTTACCTTGTAGAAGCTGTCCCATGTTCTCCAGAGATCACTTTAGTTCCACTGGGTCTGTTAGAGTTAGGAAGAGATCAGAACTGCATACTGCATTCAAAATGTGGGCATACCGCAGACTTTTTTAGAGTGGCATAGTCATATTTTCTGTTCTGCTATTTCCAAACCCCTGCTGAAAACTAATATAACTGAAGAACACATCATACACTTGACATGCTCCAGCATTTTTGAATTAAAATATACACATGAGTTTTCTCCAATGCATAGTCAATAGAAAGATGTTTGCTTATATGTAATTTTAGATATCATTTAGCTGTCTGAGAGATCAAAATATGGTGCCAGGTTCTGATGCAAGTTATACTGAGGATATTCCATTGAAGTTGACAGGTCCAATCAATATACAGCGTGCACTGACATGAGGTAGATTCATGACATTCCCTGAATACTATACATGCACAGACAATAATTGCAACTGCTCTCATTATGTAATTTCTAGGAGATATATTCTAAATAATCAGTTTCATGTACTATGTAGTCTGTGTATAATTCAGATCAAGGGGTGTAATCCAAATTAATTGTATTCTGTATTTATTGCACTTTTAAAACATCAAGTAGCATGAGAACACAACAGAATGCAAATTACTTCAAAATGTAAGAAGGCTCTGAAGCAATTTCTTTTTGCAATACTATGTCTGACTGAAGGGAAAGGCATTTCAGATTTAGAGTTTTCACCTAAAGCATGCCACATCTACGTGACACACCATGGACAGACAGACATCTTGTGATATGTCTTTCATGCCAATGATAGCAAAAAACTGTAATATTAACTGTATTTTGTTGTATTTCTTTTGAACCTAGAAGTAATTTGCCTTCATATTTTGGTTTTGCCCTTCAGTCCTAGGGCTGATCTCTACCTTGTGTGATTCAGTATGACACTGCCTGTCTCTGTTTCAAGGCTTTCAGACCAAAGCTATATAATCATTAGTGTACTAACATTATTGTAGGACACTTTTTTCAGTTCTTTTCTACCATATCTGAAGGCTGAAGACTATACCAGCGTTGTCAGTGGACAGAAGACAACCCCATTTTTACAGCGCTTGTACCTGCAGAGTATTGGTGCTGTTTCCCATCAGGACGACACACACAAACAAAAAATTTCTCAGGAGATGAGAGTGGATAGGCTAGTAATTTTTACTCATTTGTTCAGATAGGCACTTTCTTGGCACCTACTTAAGGCATATACTCCCCAACACCTCCTCTCTCCCTTTTTTTAGATTGTGAAAAAAAAAGCACTTGTTCAATCTCTTAAATGATTTATTCAGTTTTTAATGCCAGCAGTCATATTTGTCTAAACATTCTAACTGGCATGTGACTCCATGTGAAATGGATTTACCAGAGGACTTAAATCCTGTATTCTTCAGTGCAGTAAATTTTTATGAGGCTTCCAGATATACTGTTATTACAAATGCAAATTATCTGTTGCACATGTACAATCAAACGGATTGTACATGTGCAGATTAAATTTGAAACATGTCCAAAGAATCCACTTGTGGACCCTGAGAACCACCATGGCCTCCTCTGCAGCACATGGCCTTTACTATGGAGTGGCCACAATCCCCAGTACATAAAGCCCACTGTCCAGACTCTGTCACTCTTTCCCCAGTGTCTGCTTTCGTGTTTAGTGTAGTGTGATGCACCTGTCCTTCTTCCATGCACTCCTAGCCAAAACCTCAGGGAAATACTTCAGGTGTTGTCTCCAGAGATTATCATCAGCAGCTGGCTTTTTTTTTAGGCAACTACCATTACATAGGTGTGAAGTGGTATTAAAAACAAATTGGTTAGCTGAGCTTTGACTTTCTGGGCAGTTGGTTGGTTGGTAAATAAAAACAGTCAGATGAGCAGTACCTCACATGGCTGGAGTCTAAAGAGGCTACATTCAGACCATTTTGAGTTTGGAAACTGAGCAGACACATTAATATGTCCTAAGGTAATAAACCTGACTGAAAGACAAGAACGTCAGAGCTAAAACTAACTTAGAAGAGTTTAAAAGACGCTAAGGAGGTGTCTCTTGCATCTTATTTTTCTTTTAACAAGAGAACCTCCATTTCCCAAATCTGTACTTGGCTTTGACTCTAGCCACAGTGATTTTCCCACATCTTAAGTGTAAATTGTTAAGACAAAAAAAAAGGTGCTTTTGTTTATATTGATATAGAAGTTAGCTCTGTGAATCATAGAATTTTGAATAGACATCTTACATCTACCAGCTGGATTGTTTAGTTTTGGTTTTTAACCAGATCATGAAAATTATAAAAAAGCTTTGTGTTTAGCTGTATTGCCTTACATTTGCATATAGCTGGGCATATACGAAGTCACTGCATCTCAACTGCTTGCTCAGATTTGTTGCATTGCCCCATTTTAATTAACTTTCAGTCATTATATGAGGTAGGGACATACCCACCACTCAATCCTTAAATGGGCTTTTTCAGACCTCCTTCCTACCCATTGTACAATTCTGGAGAATTTTAAATCTTTTGAGTTTTAAGTTAAGCTGTTTTGGTCATCAGATCTTTCTTCTAACATGTTCAGAAGAGCCTTAACATCAACACTCATCAAGGTTACTTAAGCTGGTAATCTCTCTGTCAGTCTTGACTGTGGCCTTCACTTAACAGTGAATTGGCTGATACATAAAGCATGGACAGCACATATACTGTATGCATGCCTATACTGTAGGTTTTTTGTCTGATAGTTCAATGTTTCGGAAGCTCACCCAAGATGGGAGGGATTTACCCAAAGGGGAGTCATCATTGCAAGATTCAGAACCTTTTCAAGAGGAATGAGTCTCTATGCTGTAAGAATGAAATCTCTATGCAATAAGAATGAAATCTTTAGGCTGTAGGGCGTTTTGGATTAAGGAAACTACTCTAATTCCCTCTATTCACCATTAGTCCTATTATTTCCTAACTAAATATTGATTATCTGAAAGAGAAAGACTACTCTGTTTTACATTCTGTAGCTAAGGTTTTCATTGAAGAGAAAATACCTACATTAAGCATCAGTCCCTTCAACCCCTCGTCTCCTCAAACTGGCTAATTACTATGTGTCCAATCTCAGTCAAGAGCCAATAGCAAGCTATATGCCTTTTTCTTACTGAGCTATTTGTATCAAATGTGTTTTTAATGTACAGCCTGATAACCAGTAACAGATTTGGTGCAGATTCAGTCTGGATGCATGCTGACTCACCAAAGAGAGAATAGGGAGATAAGGATTACTTTTATTGAAGTAGTTGTTAATTGGCCAGTCAGGTACAAAAGATAACATCTGATCTAAAAAAAAAGACATCTCTAAGGAAGAAAAAGAATACTTATTTTAATTAAAAGAGGTGGTCAGATAATCTCCCAAATAAGAAAGAAATCAATGAATTTGAAGAAAAACAGATTAGATCTGTTTTGGCTTCTGGGAAGGACTTACAAAAAAGGATTGGTTATAAAAAGCAAGTGTCTTACACAAGAAAAAGGACATAACCTGAGGCCTAACATACAGAGAAAATAGAACTCTTTATAAACTGAATTCTTAAGAAATCTTGCAGACTAACGGCTGGATAAAAGGGGAGACATAATCTCCATGTCAGTAGAGCAAATGTCAGTTTTATTTTACATCTTTTTTTTTTTTTTTCTTACAGACATTTGTAACTGTGTCCTATTTTTTGATTGGTTGTTTGTTTTATCTCAGTCTGGCTTGAGTTAAGTTTGTTTTTTGAAGCGTAAGGAGGTAGAACAAGGTCTTTACCTCTTTCTTTGAAATTGTACGCTACAACAATATTTTTTCTCCAATTGCCATAGCTTACAGCATGTTCTTTAGAGAACCCATGGGTAACAGCTGTAGGATCCACAGTAGGATTGTATAAGAGCAGCAGGTGGTATCACAAGATACAGGGGAGGAGATGCTGACAACTATGAGGGTTCTTAGTCATGCAGCTAAGATATGAAGGAACAAATATGAAACCTAAGGATTTTAAGAGAACATGTAATACTGGTGCTTGAATGCTCAGTCTGCAGAGAAAGTAACATTGCATGGGGTAAGAACTGGAATGCAGATGCCAAACTCTTTCTCCTTCCAATATGGCTACAAATCCTTGCTTTGCTTTACCTTCTGGCCCAATGGGTAATTCTACTTCAACAAAAAGTGATAAGGGTATTCTTACACCAGAATATGGTGTAGTTTGGGCTTAGGTCATCTACTCCAAATCTTTGTCTATTCAACACCCTCAAAAACAGCAGGAAATGGAACTCACATCTCAGAACCATTGAGCTGTGAGATAAAAGGGAGCCTCTCCACTGTCCATCTTCAAGGTGAACCTAACTCGAGATATGGAAAGGCAGTGGGTAAACATCTAGCTCCAAAAGAGAGCTCATCTCTTCTATGCATCACCAGAGCAATGAGCAATGATCATCATTTCAGTATCTGACAACTTAATGTATTTGTTTCTGCCATTCTTGTGTCTTAACTTTTTTCCTATGTTCTGGTCAGTATCTCTGAAGCCTGATCCAAAGCATGCTCTGAGGAGGTTAGACATGTACTGGTTTTAGTTTTATCTGCTCACATAATGTAGGATAGCATAGGATGTTGTAACAGTAACACTGATGAAAGCCCAGACTCTTTTCTTCCCCTCAATTCTGTTTCACACCTGTTCCCTTCCCTGCCGATCATGCTCGCCTTGAATTGAACTAATGATACTGTACGTTATTGCTTGTCTTTTGGAAGAAACATTAACAGTACATACCACCCTCATCCAGGCTGGGACACTCTTAATTTCCAGGATAAACTTCTGAGCCCCTAACCTTTCCCATCCTCTGGCCATAGGCAATTTCCTTTTTTGTTAGGAGTCCATGTGAATAACAGAATACTATGAAGATTTTGTAGGTTGATCAATTGGAAATCACTACATGACAATTTTCTTTAGTTCACCGCAAAGCTACATGCATATTTATAGTCTAAACAAAAGAACATGAAAGATTTTACTGATTTTGTGAGGAGTGTGTTACACTCAGTATAGAAATTTAGTGGGAAATAAATGCTTTTTCTTTCCAGCTACTCCTCAGAGATCAATGGGGCTGGATGCAGCTAGGCTTAATTTCTGATTATAACCAATTCAGCACTCTAAGTCTGATTGCATTCAATGAGCTCTTAGATGCATCAGTACTGTGGATATCATTCTCAATTGCAGATTCACAAATTGTGTGGTTTACAAGTTCAACACTTTAAATCTGGTCAAGGTCAGTAAGAACTTTCATAAAGCCAGATTCAAGAGTAATATGATTTGCCAGTTTGACACAATAAGTCTAGTTGACTTCGATAAGAACTTTGCTTTGTATAATTTCTAAGAACTCACCAAGATTTCCTAGACAAGATAGGAAGGGGCAAGATAACCTGGAAAGGAAGTGGGGCCTCTTGTCTGCACCAGTCATTCTGGAGGTCTATGAGGAAAGAAGACATAGTTCTCAAAAATTCTAAATAGACACCAAATCCTTTGGCAGTGTGTACACAGGGAGAATGTCTGGTACTTCAATTGTACTTTCTCTGAGGCCATCAACAGAGTCAGACAGAGATAAAGCTATGGAAAGTGATTGGTTTCCCTCCAAGTTTTTGATGCACTGATACTTATGTTCTTAGGAGATTTTCTCTATAATTTTGAGAAATGGGGGGGGAAAATGGTAGTTTTCAAATGCAATCCACACTAGGCTTGTTAAGACACAGAAACAGAGTGAAGGAATGTCATTTATCCAGTGTTGTTAAAAAACATGAATGAATCCCATAATGAAATCATGATAAGTCTGGATAGTAGCAATAGTACAGAGGACCTCTAACCAAGAACTATGCTGTAGGAAGCTGGAAATTTCTGGTATTTGTTTCATCCTGGTTTTGTCATATAATTTATTTAGAATTTCTTTTCATTTTACACATTGATACTCTTGCAGTATGCTAATAGAAGGGCAACTATTGACAACTATTGATTCCAGCACAGATCAGACATGCTGTCTGCTAGATCATGCCTTCAACTATATGGACAGCGAAATATAGGAAGGAATAAAATATTACCACAAGCATTAATACTCACTTCCATAACTCTCCTTTTGATGAATCATTTATTTATAGTAGCCAAACAGATAACCAAGCCAATTTTTGATCCTTCCCATGGAGCTTTCTTTAAGTTGTACATTATTAGAAAGTTAATCTAATAGTGTATGCTTATTACTACAGTGGTTCTGTTACAAATCCTACTTATTAGGGTTTAATATCTCATCTAGTTTAAATCATATTAAAATAAAACTTGGTTTTCAGCCCAGATGCATGTTTGTTTTACAAAACAGTTATTCATATAGGATTTACTTTTAATATAAAGAGCAGTGAGAAAATTAAATTTTCAAAGATTTCTATTTTCTTTGACAAAAAAAGATATTCACAAGTATGTCTTTTAGGACAATTAAACAATTCAATGTCTGAATTGGAAAGTGGCCTTAGTCTTAAGGAAAATGAACTCCTGTAGTATTCTGGTTGTAGACCCAATTGCAAAGTATTTATCACCCAGCTCATTTTTCTGATACCACACAAATGCAGACATCATTTTTGGAACATTTGCAGTATTTTAGACATGTAGTCATGAGGCACTTGGTTTTTTTCAGTTTTATTTCTTTTCATTTCTTCAGTTGCTTGCACTGTTTTTTTTCTAATTCTGTGAGGGGCAAGAAAGCTCTAAGTCATGATGACCTAATGTTAATCATATTAACAATATCAGGGTAAACATGAAAAAAAACCCAAAAAATTTCATTTTTATGTGTGATATTATAAGGAAAGTGTGTTCATATCTGCATTTTCTTTGTCCTATTTTTTTTTCTTTTTCCTTTTATTAATTTTTTTTTTAGTTAGGAAAGACTGGGGTGATAAACCAGGTGTTGCCACATATTGTTGATAGGAATAAGACTGATTACAGAAGAAATTGTGCCTGCTAAGAGTTAGGTCATGTCTCAGATGTATGAACATGCACAACTGAAAGGAGACTCCTGCAGCTGAGCCTTCCCTGTGACTTCCTTGGGATTTTAGGTCCAGGTGTAAAGAAGCAAGCAGGTGTTAGAAGGACTTTATCTTCACTAATGTGCCAGCTAGCATATCAGAACCGACACAGTGATATATATAACCTGCTATTCATAAGGGCCTTGAGCTTTTTTTCTTGTCTTTTGCTAGCTAAAAAATTCAAATGTTTGCATTTTCCATGTGCTTCTTATCATTATATGTCATTCTTTACCGAGAATGCAGTTGGAATACCAAAGTCTGTCCTAAAGGAAAAATAGCATCTAGTTGAACAGAAAAAAAAAAAAAAATTGCAGAAATGTACATGCACAAGAATTTAGAAGAATTAAAATCGTCTCAGCAGAAATAATTTCTTAAATTATTATTAAATTTCTTAAATTATTTTGTGCAATTTGCATTCTACAAAGCTGTAATTAAATACTTAAATAACAGCTTCTTGCTGTCATTTAAGTAATATAACTTAATGGTCTAAAAGCTTTCTTATCCTTATTTAACCACAGTTATCAATCAGCAATGATATTACTCGAGTGGGCTACCATCATGGATGTATATCAAGATGTTAACTCTTTGTTTATAATGATCAAAACCCAGGCAACTACTTGAATCACTAGTTGCTAGTCTGGGAAAAAGTGTTTGCTTAGGTGTTTTTAGCTTCCTTTGTCTCACATAATATCCATTTAAAAAGTTGAAATCTTTCATTGAAAAATATTTCTTCAAAATTAACTAATAAAGTAGACAATGTATAGTATGAGGTGAAGTCCTTCATTAAGTGAGTGTTTTTGATAACAAAATCAAAACTGATTTTTAAATATCAGGAAGTTAAAGTAAACAAACCAATGCAATTAGTAAAAGATGTATGCTATTAATTATTAAAAAAACCCAATAGTAACTGATTAAATGTGTCTTGAGACCAAGACAAATACTGCAAAATAAGGGAAACAGTTGCTAGAATATAAAATGTGGCCTTATTGTCAGTGTCAGATAGGCAACTGTGTCGTGAGTGAATCTTTTGTTTTACGAAGATGGTCCTGTCTTATAAACTACATTTCCATTTTGATATCTGAGATAGTAATATAATATTTTTCAATAGCAATCATAATTATGCGATATTGCATAATAAATTATCAGAATAAAACTCACATTTTTTCCTTCTATATATAACACAGTAATAAAATAATTTTCTGTATATCATTTGGCCATCATTTTTGTTGCATAGAACTAAGGAGTTCACGTTAAACTCTGAAAGGGTACTGAAAATACACTCCAAAATTCCACTAGCTGTAAGAGTACTCAGAGAAGAGCACACTTACAGAAAAATATTGGAGCTGAGTGTGTTCTTGGTGCATATGCTATATTAGCCATAGATCCATAGCCCCAAATTGCATCCTACTTAGACATTTTCCCCCTACTTCCCTGAATCCCCTGCTTTTTTCCTTGTCTCAACTGCAGGATGACACAAGATCTGCAATGGTGAATCTATGCTTCTTGGGAATTCCTTTGTTTCTACCATGGGAATTCTGCCAGATTGATTAAATCATCTGTAACTCAGAAGAAGAGTACAAAAATTGCCAATAATGGGCATGAACCTACATCTATATTTGCTAGATATTTTCAATTTAATAATTTCCCTTGATATAAATAGAACATGTGTTAATAGTATCTGTCACTCCTTTATAGCTTTCTGCATAACAAGAAAGATCCACAGGAATAATAGGTGCCCTTTTGCATATTCACATGATAACCTTAAATGTTAGGCACATAGTCAAAGAAAATCACACCAAAAAGTAATAAAACTTCTAAGTACGATATATATTCTGATTAGACCAGAAGAGTTACATTATGAGAGGGACACATCATAGGTGGAGTACTTCATAGAAGTTGTTGCATTGAGATGTACTAAATGCAATATATCCATTTTAATTCAGTATTTCCATTACTTGTTTACCTATACCTAAAACCAAATCGTTACTTTATGTCAACAAGTCAAAACTGCCAGCATCTCTGAGGGAATTAGCAATCGTGCATTTGCTGTTCTGCTGGCAGAAGCCTGATGCAACAAATTGCAGTTACACTTTTCTTCTGGTCCTGCTCATTACTCAGTCTCCTTCATGGACTTAGTGTGACATTCTGTGCAGCTTCCGTTAGCCATGATTTCAACAGTCTAAAATATATTCATTAATGAGGCTTTTTTTTTCTTTTTAACTACACTGTTTAGAAGAGAGAGAAATAACTTATTTAATTAATTTTGATCTGCAACATATAAAAACATATTGCTGTTTAGCAAGAAATTGAAGTGTGTCACTGAAAAAAATGAACAATAAAATGTAAAAAGTGTCCATATTAGACTGACTTTGCTCCTGCCATGATGTCTTATTTTGGAATCCAATTAGATTGCTTTGTTCATTTCAGATTGCTTTTGGAAATTCTACAAAATTTTCAGTAATGTGGAAAAGGTTTTGCAAAATATGTATTGTATTTGTGGCTCAGTTACTCTGTGATTGGAAATTTGTATTTGTGCAAGTAACTTGAACTGAATGAGCCAGCCTAACCTGCTGGCCTGCCCATGATTTATAGTACTTCAAATATAATTATAATTTTAACAGATGCTTTATTTTAAACTACACTGGTGTCTATGATATTATAATTAGAACTTGTTTAACTCCTGTGTATTGGACACCATCTGCAAGGATTTAGTGCTAACTGGATATATTGTGCATCCAGTGCTTTTCAGCATAGGGTGAATTCAGTTTATTAAATCTTATTCTCAGGATGAATAATACCATCCTTTTGTTTTTAAATATGTCAATTTCTCTTAAGCTATCAATCCTTAATATTTAATCAGCAAGGATAAATGCATTTCATTTGGCCTTGACTGTGTGCCACAATAAGAGAAGAGACAAGAAAGCTAATAAAATAGTTTAAGTTATCCAAGAGATAATGCTTCTGAGTTTAAAATATGTAACTATATTTTTCAAAGTGGATGTTGATTTAGCCTGTGGCTCTCTGAAAGACACAATTTGCAAGGGAAAGCTAATAAACTGCTTTAGTGACTTGAAGAATTGGTGATTTTCTCTCAATTGTTTCCCTCAGTTGCTGTTTGTTTTGTTTATTACAGGATTCTGTTTCGAAGACAATAGTGTGTAAGGGTTACATCTGGTGTGTTCAAAAACTAGTGGCACAAAATGCTGAGGTGGCCTGGGGTGAACTGCACCCTGAGAGCAGGCTTGGGATAACAAACTTCCTTTGCATGAGGGCCCTGGCATGTAAAATCACTTACAGAGGTGTGTTGTCAAGGCAGAAGAGTTGAAACAAGGGTGGTCACAGGGACTGGAAATTTTTATTCTCCCTTCTTGTTTTTTCGACCTTCATTTTTCTTTTTTTTTTTTAAGTCATTTAGTGACCTGAGGTGAAATGGACAGGAATTGACAGCACACATGCTGTTGCTGGCAGCAGAGTCACTGCAGTTGCTCCTTGGACATGAAAGCAGGGGAAAAAAGATGAAAGAAATCCAGTTGTTCTCTAAATACAACACGTGTAAAGATAATATGTTTGCTTTAGCTGAAACCAACACCTTTTTCCAGTAGAAAATATTTCCCTCCCCCCCTCCACTGCAGTTCAGGAAACAGGAGAGATGATTTTTTGTCTCTCCCTCTCCTTCTCCTTGCTTGCACAAAGAAAACGTGGGTTGATACCATTTTTATTGTTCTGCTGGGGTGGGTTTCAGACCTCGCATTAGCATATTGAATGTCTAATTGAATTCGGGGGCTGTGTTAATCATCATGTTTTGTTTAGGGGTGGTTGGTGAAAGATGCCAGCAAACGATTGCTTTGGTTTGGGGTTAGCTTGGTGCTGCCACCCCAAGAAAAAGAACCGAGAAGGGGGAGGGAGCCAGGCAAAGGCGAGTTGACTGAGTGATGTCTGGAGGGCGAACTCGTGTGTCTCTTTGGTGATGTGTGCTGCTGTACTGAAATCCACCCCTCTGCCGGAGCTAAGGCAAGAGTTGGAGGCATCTGATGCTGCCGTTTCCAGGGTGAAATTTCTAAGGCTGCTAGCTAAAAACAACAACCAAAAAAATCCCAAATCCTCAGCAAAAATAGCAGTCAGAACAGAAGATCCGGCATCTCCCGGTCCAACTGGCATAACCCAGACAGACGTTTGAGAACCACATGCTTTTAACCTAGCCACACACACGAAAGGTGGGGGGGGGGGGGGGGG
>JAHLSL010000046.1:9266729-9326572 GCA_025920805.1 Petroica traversi | reverse complement strand
CCCCGCCGCTGCCCGGCAACTCCGCGGGCGCTCCGCTCGGCCCCGCTGCATTGTCTCCGCTCGGAACCGGCCCTAATCACCCCCGTTTCCCCCACCCCCTCCTCTCTCTCTCTCCTTTGCAGGAACGACTCTTTGGGAACCTGGTCCACCCAGGGATGTAAAACTGTGCTTACCGATGCATCCCATACGAAATGCTTATGTGATCGTCTCTCTACCTTCGCCATTTTGGCTCAGCAACCTAGAGAAATAGTAAGTAACAAAGAGGGGGGGAAATAAATCCGGTTTTAATGCAAAAGGGAATGCGGGGGGGACTGCGGGGGGAGGGGGGAGCTGGTCCAGCTTTCTTCTCAGGTATATTGCAGGCGTTGCGTTAAGGAATTGTTTAATATTGCAGGTAGTCAAATGTTGGTCTCCTGGTGTCTACAATGTCTCAGATAAATGAATTCTAGATTCTGTGATATAGCTGACTCCTAGTGAAATTTGCATGCTCTCGAACTCTATATTTTTTTTAGATAAAGCCTTGTAATTGTGGTGCAAATGTGTGGAAAACTTTTGTATTGAACGATTAGGGGAATGTACAGGTCTCTATTATTGCTCTTGGTGGGAAAACCCTATATACTGTAGTTAAACAGATTGCAGATCTGCATTGTACATTTCCAGCACAGATTTTCTATGTAGTCTGTTGATATGATGTAAGAAAAATAATCAAGTTTTCATGAAAAAGGGGGGACATTAAGTGTATGAGCAGACACTTCTAACAATATTGAATGTAAAAAGAGCCGAAAAGCAAATATTTGTGAAGTTATCCTGTTACAGCATGATTGCATTTTCCTGGTTTTGGAAACATACAAACAGACTCTTTTTAAATAGCAAAGTAAATCCATTTGGAAGAAAAGTGGTTGAAATAAAATACTTCTTTCTGCCTGACATCTGGCCTAAAAGTGCATCTGTCTTATATCCTATTTGGGTGACAAAAGATATCTTGATAAATGTAATTTACAGTACATTCGTGAAGCTTAAAAAACATTTAAGTAAATCAGGCACGATATCCTTTAAAAACTTTTAGATCTAAATTTTTTCCATATTTATTAGAAAAAACCCATTTCTGTTTCAGAAGATGAGCACATATGCATGCAGAGGAAAAAACTGACCTGATATCTGAGGATAATAGTTTCCCTTACAGCAGGAAAAGCTAGTTTATTTTCAAGGTCATTCATTTATTTTCATTTTTGATTATTACACAGAGTAAAATGAAATCATTCTGAATCTGTAGCTTTTTTTGTGAAGGCTTATGATACTGTTGCCATAGATATCCTGCCATTCCTTCTAGGCAATCATAGGCCCAAGGAAATTAAGCATGTGAGAATAGTGGATTGAAGTCAAAGTTATTAAAAGTCAGAAAGTTTGGTCTTTCTGCAACAAGCATGAATCAAATTATGGGACAAATTACTGGATAGTCTTTAATATATTAGAATGGAACCCAGCTGTTTGTTTAATGCACAGTTCTAAATATTACTACTTTTGAAGAGAAATTTTTCTTTTAATTGATGCTAACTGGAGAGTCATTTAAGCTTGTGCTAACATCATAGCTTCCTGTTACACTGTAATATTACTAGTTTATTTTTCAAAGTATCATGCAGATATTACAAGGCATTTTAAAGCTCAGAGGCCTCTGAGGAATGTATTAAGCAGATCTCAGAGTTATGTAGGGATCAATTTTGGAATTAAGTTGGTTTCTTCTTCATAAGTAATATTACTGAAACTCTCTGTGACAGTTTGTCTGCTTTCAATTGTTCTCCTTTTGCTTTTTTTTACATTTGACTTGTTGGTTTAATTGCTGGAGGATGTTTTTTCTTCATAGTTGTCTGTTGTAACTTTCAGATCATGGAATCATCTGGTACACCCTCAGTGACCTTAATAGTAGGCAGTGGTCTTTCCTGCTTGGCCTTGATCACTCTAGCAGTTGTCTATGCAGCATTATGGAGGTATGTAATGGGTTGAGAAAGCTAAATGTAAATACACAAACTTGCAGTTTAAAGAGAGCATTGGATCCCACATTTATTGTTCGGAAAGTTAAAAGAAAAAAAAAAAAAGGGGAAAATGTAGTGCATGCTTTGATGCCTAAATTTGTTGATGTGATTGATCACTTTTACTGTCTTGGCCTGCTGATGATGGTGTAGCCCACTCTTCTCTTTCTCCTCTTCCGTGGGAATGGTATTGCTCTTTTAGTGGGGTGATTCATAGTGCTAAATGTAGGGTTCTTATATGTGATATATTTCATGTGAGGCTTCTGGCCTATATCTTTAACTACTTTTCTCCCATTTACATTTTTAAACAAAACTTATGTGTGATAAAGTAAGCGTAGCACATCTGGGGAGATTCAGTCAACTGATTTTGAGTTTATTGACATCAGAGATAAGTTTGAATAAAGACCTCAAAATTTGATAATCTTAAATAGTGTGGTGGTACATTCCAGTGATAGATTTTCTTTCTGTCTTGGATTTACAATACTAAAATATTATGTTGACTTAAAAGTGCAATAAGTACTTATGGAGTAAATTAATATGAGAAGGAGTAAATCAATCTGAGAAGTAATGAAAAATATGATGTTGTTTTAGTGCAGAAGAAACAGAAAAGAAGATGAAAAGTCATGCAAAGTAATAAATATTTTTTAAAAGTGAACATGGATTCTCATTTAACTTTTTTCAGTAAAGTTAAAATATTTGCAATAATTAAAGTAAAATAGATTCTTATTCAAATAATAAGAGGGAAGGGGATGAAACAATAAACTCTAGAGTAATATAAAATCAGCCAACAGAGTTCTGCTTTTAGAAGCAGTTTGATAATTTTACACCCATTTCTCTATCACTCTTATGTACCATAGAGACTCAGGATTAGAAATATATATAATTATTAAGAATTTCTAGTTACATAAGTTATGATAAAAGACTATAAAAATTATCATTTCTTGTCTGTCAAAACTAAGAATGAGAGTATTTCAGGATATAATTCCCATCTGAAGAACTATAGTGTTATTTTTGCACTCCCTGATATATTTAGCACTTGGATAGAAATACTGTCATGCTCAGTGGAACTGATCTACTCCATTATTTAAATTATATACAAGGAAGAAATTCTTTACTGTAAGAGTGGTGAGGCAGTGGAACAGGTCGTCCATGGAAGTTGTGGATGCCCCATTCCTGGAAGTGTTCAAGGCCAGGTTGGATGGGGTTTTGAGGAACCTGGTCCAGTGGAATATGTTGTGTTATGGTTTAAGTCAATGCTGTGAGCTCCTGCTTGCATTGTATTTACTCAGCCACTAAGGTTCTTTGTAATCCATGGACACTCAGTGTTGGGAATTGGCCCAGGTAAATTGATAGTTAACAAGTTAGAAAGTAGCAGTGTGCTCCCTGTGTCAGCAAAGGCACTGGACTTCCTGTATTTGTTTGCAAATACATAGAACTAGCCTTAAGAATGTTGCTATATTTTAAGGAAGAATGTGGATTGTGGTATTATGGTTGTTCTGTTTAACTAAAAAAAAATGTAAAACTGTATATCTTGATATGTGAGCGACAAGGAATACAATTAATTTCATGTCCAAAGCTCAGCACTTCTTGTGGGTTCAACAGCCTTTTTTATTACTTCCTCCAAGTCAGCTATAGAGGCTGTAGAGCTCCGAGGCTGTACAGCTCAGGAGAAGACAGCAATATTAACTGAACTCCAGTGAGGAGCGTATAGTATAGGTCATAGAATGTATAAAGATGGTCTTCAGCGGAGCTGGGCACCCGTAATTTTCATTTATTTTAGCAGTCTGTTAACAGCTCTAAAAATCAGGTCAGAAAGGTACTTCACCTGTAACTATAATAATTTTCTTTCTATGCTTTAGCATACAAAAAGCTGTATACTGAAAAACGAGAACACTTGCATCTTGAAAGGAAATGTATGATAAGACTTTGTGACTCTTTGATCTTAAACAAATTTTTTAAATGAATATGATAAGTTTGCAAGGGAGACTGTGATATTCACTGCTGTAATTCAATCTTTCTGTACACATTTGGATATTTTTTTGTATTCAGTCTTATGAAGATATTACATGACTATTGGAACATAAAGATTAATGTTATCCTTGTCCCAATAATGTTTCAAATTTCACTACCATAATATCATCCACCAACCTGCATCTTATTTATGCATCATGGATCAAATCTTCTGTTTATGTAAATCACCATATTTTTGCTGAAGTTAGTAATTATGAGTGGTCTGTGCCAGCTGTGGATTTTCCCAGGGACAAGCAGAGAGCATAAGAAGTTCCTGACATGAATGCATGCAAGCCCATTATCATCAGTATGGTGTTAGAACAGTGTTGCCAGCGATTTTCAAAAGAATCATGGGTAGACTGTTTTAAAAATATATCAAGATACTAAGAGGAAATTGTGGAATATCTATCAAAATATCATAGTCCTTATGTTTGTATTGCTATAGCTCTCTGATATTCTTTCTGAACCCATGAGAGGGAACACCACTCTTTCAGAGTATCTCCAAGATTTAATGCAAGAACTAAATCAAAGCTTTGTGTGACTTACTAGTTGTTTCCCTTTTAGAAAATTTGTACCCTCTCTTTTTTTTTCTTTTTTTTTTTTTTTGAACAGGTATATCAGATCTGAGAGGTCAATAATTCTAATCAATTTCTGTCTGTCGATTATCTCATCAAATATCCTTATCCTGGTTGGACAAACTCAGACACATAACAAGGTATGAGATGGATATATTAAATTTTTCTTAAAGATTAATATCACTCTTTGATTTGTTTTTAGCTTAAAACAATTACATCCATTTAGTCCTATACTCATAGGACTTGGTGGTTTTGGTAAAATATTAAGAGACAAGGAAAAATATTTACTATCTTGCATAGTCTTTTTTTCCCCTTCCAAAAATCCCTCTTGGTATTGTTCCCTCTAGATAAGCTGTGTTCTCTGTGGTAGACTTGTGTGTTTTATAACTAAATTTCAAAGCAAAAAAGTTCAAAGGCTCAACATCAAAAGCACAAATTCTGGTTCATTATAATAGTTGTAATAGGATTGTGCTACAGTGTTTTTGTCTTTTTATTAACACACTGGTACTCGAAAGGCAAGTAGAAATTGCTTAGAAGTTAGAGTACTGTCCTGGTTTAGGGCAAATATTTAGGAGGAAACCTCTAGGAAGAGCCGATTCCAATCGCCCCTCCCCCTACCGGTCCGGGAAGAATTTCCTTAGAGAAAAGTGGAAAAAACTATTTATTTAACACATAGAATATTTACAAGTATAGGGAAAAATTGGATAATATGAAAACAATGAAACCTCTCCTTCCTCTGAAGAGATGGTAGATTCAGAGTCCGTCTGAGTCCGGTTCAGTTCTCCAGTGGGGGGACGATTGCCGGGAAAAAATCCGAGGATAAACCCTCCGCTGTGAGCTAGGGCAGCACCCCCCACAACAGAGTGAGTAAAAAAAAAAAAGAAAAAGAGATAACGCTGTCTGCTGGAATGCAGCCTCTCCGCTCTCTTGGCCTTGGTTCGTAGTATCCTGCAGACAAACGGCGAGTGTTTTTTTTTCCTCCACCTTCACTTTCACTGTCTTCCTTGGACCAACTTAAAGCTGCAGAACTTAATGTCCAGCATAAGCAAGGGGACGATTGGGGATACAAACAGGTCATATGGCTAACCCAGGACAAGTACGATTCTTGAAAATGTGCAGGAACAGACATCATAACAAGCCATAGAACTGTTAGATCTCTGACTGATGTAGCTGTAAGAAAGTAATAACCCTGCATACCTTCCTTGGTGATGTATTGCTGATTTATTAATAATCTGTTCTCTGAACATCATTGCCATTTTGCCTCTCCTGTAGACGAGCAGGCATGCCAGTGTTTTGAGGAATCACCCAATGCATGGTGATGCTAGGCAGCTTTCACAGGTGGCAATAAGTGGTTGCTTAAAATTAACCTTAACTATTCCAAGGATTGCTTGGAAGAGAAAATAGTGTGTAGTTGGTTAACTGGGTAATATGTGATAGAATGCTGTTAAGTTTTGGAGTAAGCAAGTACTTGTAAAGTAGTTATTTTCCCCACTGTGTTAAACTACTTAATGCACTGCTCATCTTAATTTTTCTAATATTGAATGGTATAATGTCCATCATCTGCTATAGGATAACTGATTTTTCTACAACACACTTGTAATTAATCATTCCTTCTTTTCAAATAAGTACTTAGCAGTTTAGCTGCCAGAATTCTTAACAAATTCAGTGCAAGTCACATAGCTGTCCTTTGTAAAACATATCCAAACCAAGCATAGTAATTTCCAGCATACACAGTACCAAAATTATTGAAGTTAAGATATGAATATGCTTCTAAAGTTTTGAAAGTGTGGTGAGGTATAAATAGACAAAATAGGGATTTCCAGAAGAAGCCCATGTAACTCTCACAGATTTCATTCGGGGGGGGGAAAAGCAATGTGCTAACAACTTCAGAGTACCAGAGAACAGAAGATTAATCCTCCCTAGAATTCCAGCACTAACATACATAGTCATCTATACTATTTTATTATGCATTTCAAGATTAGATATAGCCTTTTCTCTGATACTTGACTCACAGAACTCTGAACAAAAGCACTTCCTCAATCCAGTTCCTTTCTATTAATCTTAATCTCTTTGAGCTCCCTCACTTCTGCTTCCTGAACTTCTCAAAATACAGAGATATTACACTGACATGTTTCTGAGACCAAGAGATCCAAAAATGAAGACATCAAAAGAAATAATTGACAGAAAAAAAAATCACAAAGTTTATATTTTTAATATGCAGTCTGAAAAATTTCTGTAAATAACACTTCTTGCTACACTTGTCTTCTTTTTGAGTCCACATCTTGGTTTTGATAGGTCTACCAACCAGGAACTTCTAGCCAGGGAGCACCTCTAATGGATCAAAGACAAAATACATTTGTTATATATAGCAAGACATTCCTTGTTGCAAACCAAAACTATTTTTAGCACAGTGTCTACTGATACATGAATATATTGTAGCTTCAAGAGGCTGGCCTGTGAATGCCCCATCAACAAAAATGGCCAGATAACACCACTTTTTAGTGGAAATCTATTCAAATTTAAAAAATCAGATCTGGATATGGCTTCACTGTGTTTGTAAGCAGGGATGTGTGTAGGCATCAGATGTGTTTGAATTCAAGTTCTGATTTTTTTTCATTTTCAAGATCTTATATGACCCCAAGAAGCCAATGTTTGATTTTTAGTCCATCCATCTAGATTGCAATACTGGCAGCTGTAGGAAAAATTATGTTTTCATTTTGCTGAGCTGAAAAATTAAATCTATAAATGGAAACTTTAGAAAGAAAATCAGGACCTGACCTGTGATTTAGTGTTAAAAATATTTTAAATTTGTTTCTGAGACTTTTTTAGTTACTAAAAGTGAAATCATATGAGTTTGTAGTGATTGAAAATTTTGGGATAAATCTTAGGAATATTTTATTAAGACAATATAATATTCAAGTCAGCAAAAATTGTTTGATGAATAAAGGCTGAAGTAGTATTTTATGGCAAGAAGATGAGCTCTTCTCTTTTAATGTATTGGAGAACATTTGAGAAACATAATATGCTAAGTTTGAGTTTGTTTACTCTGTTCCATTTTCATTCTTCTGTTTTTATTATTCTTATATTATTGGGTCAGCTAGTTAACATCCACGTGATGATGTTAATATTCACAGTGCTGAAGCATATCCCTTTTTTCTATGCTTTAGTTTTGCTCTGAATTTAAATTGTCTGTAGCTCCATACTTGTGTATATTTCCTTTTTGAATAGATCCTTGTTAATGTCATCAAAGCTGAGTTCCGGTTTAAAGTTGAAGAGTGTGTATACAAAGCATATCAAAGATGCATTTCTAGAAAACAGCGTATTGGTGATTTGTTTGCAGTTTGTGGTTTCTTTTATCCGTTTTGTACACTTCATAAACTACTTTTTTTCACTTCTGTGCTATTCCATCTCCAAGAAATTTCAATGGCTCATTTTAGTACACCCGTTGACATCTATGACATATAAAATAATACTGAATATCTTGGTCCAGATAAGTGCAGGTTTTTTGTTATTTTCTTTCTGTTTAAATAAATCAGAGATATTCTAAAATGTCAGGTTTAGCTCTGCTCTTTGAAAGCTAAGTATATCATCAATGTTTTTGCAAAAGCTTCTTTTAATGAAAGCTAAATGAGTTGGAAAATTGCATTCTCTTTGGTTCAACTAAGTTCTCTCTTTTTTCAGTAAAAAAGATCACCTCCCATGGGCAGAAATGGTCAAAATATTTACTGAGGACGTGTAGAAGGAATTTCTATTCTTTCAAACTACAAAAGATTTTCAATTTCTCATATTACCTGTTTAAAAGTTATTTTTGGTCCAGTTTTAGTAACCTGAGGATACCAACAGTAGAACAGAGGTCTAGGTTATGGTCCATTTTAGCTTGTTTTAGCATAGCTCATAAGGGAATTCATGGAGGGGAGTAGGGTTTCTCTTATAAGATGTGGATTGGGATAGCAAAAAGCCTTTTGTCAGCAGAAAAGCTTTGCCTCTTTGTTCCTTCTTAGCAAAACATGTTGAGAATTTTGTTGAAGGACACAGCTGAGAAATGTTCTGCTTTTTTCATTATGTTTCCCCAAACCTTTCAAAACACAAAACTTTACTCAAAGCTTTCTTAATGTTTCAGACTGTGAAAGATTTCTGTTTTGTCAGATTCTGTTTTGAAATACAGGTCACTGAAGACTGAAATTACAAAAATATTATGAAATTAATTATGTGTTTTGTTTAAATATAGTTGATGCTGTACTGTGCATGAGAAGCATATTAATTTACTTTAGTATTTGTTTCTGTCTCTTGTTTTCTTTCCACTGTTAAATGTTAGCCACATAATCATATTTAAACTTGATGATGTGCAATTGTCACACTTTAACAACTGAATTTAGTTTTAACTCTGAAATTAAGTCTCCAGAAATAAAGGGTAAAACTTCTCATTTATCACCTAATTGCTCAAATATCTATTATTTCACAAATCCTATGAGATGTCAATAACATCTGCAAAAGGATTACATATTTACTTTGAAAAGACTGACAGTATTTTTAGGAAATATCTATCAGTGATTTGTGGCTTTCACTGTATCATAACTCTTTCTATATTATGTTTCCTAATGTTCTTCTTGCCATCAAGAAAAATGGCTGTATTTCTTCTATATGTGGACCTTTAACATTTAGGCTATAAACTTTTACTATGCTTCTGGTCTCATTTAATGAATAGATTCTCTGCCCCCCATAAGTTATTCATTAATATTATGTGTATTTTTTTCATAAATTCTCTTTCCTTTTTTATACATTCATAAAATATCATAGTTATTTCACAATTTTGCCTAAACAAAAAGACAGTTGCTTTTTGATAAAAAAATTTCTGTATATCTGTTTTTCCTGGGAAGTAAAAAAATATAAATATAATTTGAAATAAACAATAGAATTCTTTATACATATGAGAAAAAGTTAACTATTTTCTATATAATTCGATATTGGCTATAATTAAGGGTTCATTGCTGATGTTTGGGTCACATGTGAGAAAGTACCACATTTTTAAGTATTTTTAAAACATATTTTTAAAATGCTGTAAGTCTAGCTCATTGTTTTAGCCGTAGTCAGGTTTCTGTGTGCCTACTATGGAAAGAACAGGCGAGATGTTAATGCAAGATTTAGTAACTCTCGTATTCTGTGTCATTCATGTTTAATTGCAATATCCAGTTTATTATGCTTACTATTGTATTTTGAAATTCATCTCTTAGACAATACCTTAAAGAATATGAAAAAGATCTGCCCTGATCACCATAACATAAAGTGTCAATAGCCTGACATTGTAAACAAGCAAAACCCCATAAAAATGTGTAGATAATAAGATTAGACTGACTGGACGAAAATAACCCACTTTTAGCATTTTTTTAATAGAGGTGTTAGGTTGAAAGAAACAAGTGGAAAGAGGCTGAGAAGCCAAGCATCCCATTCCCATAGCACTCTGAAGTAGCTGACTGCGAAACCAGAGCTCCCTCAGGTTCTGAGAGACGGTGGGTGGTGGGATCCCCTGAGAAACCTGCAAATGTTCAGGTGATACTAATGCTGCCTCTAACCATGAGGCTCCTGCCCCATATCTGCCACTGACTTACAGATGCAGGCATCGTGGCAATATATCTCCTAGGAAACAGCGGGGGAGACCTCAGAGCAGATGGAATGAACAGAGAAATGATGCTAACACAGCATTAAGGTTGTGTTAGAAAATCAATGAGGAAGTAGGGAATTCAGTATGTCAAGCAGTAGCACTCCATATTTCAAGTCTTCCTGTAGAACTTCAAGGGAATACCCTCCATTTAAGAAGCTGAAGCCCAGGAAAATATATCCCTTCATTTTTGTCAGTATCCAACTTCCAAATTAACACCTACTCTGCTGATTGTCAGCTTTTTTTTTTTTTGCTTTTTTTTTTTTTTTCTGTGTAAACAACTTTTTGAACATCTGACCCAGAGAGTCTCATACACCAGTAAATAGGTCAGGAGTCAGAGTGCACTGCAGCACACACATCTGTCTGCTGTGTGTTTCAAAACTCAGAAACTACCAAAGGGAGAAAAGTCAATTTAGCTGAATAACTGTTACAGGAGTAGGTCTGTTTAAGCAATGCTGTTTTACCATGCCAAATTCTGACAAAACCTGTTAACATCAGGTGAATTAGCTGCTTGCTTTTAGATTCTCTAGACAACCTCTGGGAGCAGATCTTTCTTACCCAAGATCACTAAACATTGTCATTCATGTTACTGTTACCCGCCTCAGAGGAGAAGGTAACATTCTTCTCAAAAGTGCCTGTCAGTCTGTTTCTAAAATACATCAACTTTATCATTCAGTTTGCTATATCTAAACAAAACAGACATTTTGATAGTAAGCAGCTTACAGGGAAGAAATTGGTTAGATATTAGGAGCATGCTTTCTCTGTCTCCTATCCCCAGAACCTTTTAAAAAGCTCTTTGAACTATTTTAGAACCCCAGAATTGTTCAGGTTGGAAAATGTATCCAACCTCATTCTCAAAGCAGGGTCAGCTGTTAGGTCAAAATGGGTTGCTCAGGACTTGATATAATAGTCAAGTCTTGAAAACCTCCAGGCATGGAAACAGCACATCTTCCTTGGGAAAACTGATCCACAGCTTGACTGTTCTCATGGTCAAAATATGTTTCCATATATCTGGTATGGACTTCCTCTTGTTTCTTTCTATGCCCTCTGTCATCCCACTACACATCCATGTGAAGAACCTGGCTTCATCTTGTCAGTGACAATTTATAGGCACCGACAGGTTGCTCTGAGATGCGGTTAGCTCAGATTTCCCTTAGGTAACTCTCTGCTGTCCTACTCTTCCCAAAATTCTGTGGTTTTTCCTCTGTGCTCTTCATGACCTGTTTAGAGTAGTTTTTCTCTTCTAGAATTCACCCCCACAGTTCTAAGGAAAATAGCTCATTCTATAACAAACACCTTTCTGAATTATTTCAGACAATCTGTTGATGACTCAGGCAGCTATTTTTGGGCTTCACACCTTTTTCACACCTCTCTTTTGCCTATTTTTTGAAATTCAATAGAAATAGAAAGGTAGTCAATGGGAAATAGATGAATCTACAAACAGTTAAATGTTCATGTCATTCATAATCGTACTTTTAAGAAATATTTTAAGAAAGAGGAAACAATAAACAATTCTAAGGAATAGTAAAAATTACTTAAAAATGGAGTTACCATGGCAATTGACAAGACTGAAGCATTTAAGTAAGAATGATAACAACAGCAACTCAAAACCAAGTTATTTGGTTATTTTCTTTCTAATACGAAAGTTGAATTTCCAATGGATTTTCATATGTGAATTACCCTTTCTAAGAATCTAGGCATAGAAACCCTTTCTCAAATAAACCTAAACAGATACAGAAGCACAGTAAGAATTTTTTTTTAATAGATATGTGGTAAAACAATACATCAAAAATCACAGCTCTGAGATAAGTGTAAATCATTTGCCCTACAATAGTAATTATTACATCATTACTCTTTCTGTATAACAGAATGAAACAATAGAAAACAAAATCACTTTTAAAGGACTATCATTTAACAAATAATAGTGTAAATTTGGTGCAAAAGATTGTCTACCTATTGTACTGGTTTTTATTTATACATCACTACAACTCCCTGTTGGATCTGCATATTTTTAGGAACATATGGTATGCTCTAACCTTGACATGCACTATGAAGTTCATTTTTACACTTTTGCATTTTTTTCCTTTTATTTTCCTAGGTCACAGTTTTTAGGCCCTATATCGAGCAATCATGCCAATGAAAGCATTTTATCAGAAAATGGCAATTGGGTTGATCTGATTCTCTGACTGGTCTGATCATAAGTGTCATGTGAAATTTCATGTGAAGTGGGACAAGCAGTATGCAAACATCTTTTCTAGACTAAGGCTAACAATGAGGAAAGACAAGGATGGTTACATGAATTCTCAGCTATCTTGTGTTTTCATTCTGCGAAACAAATGGTGGTCATTGTGTGCCCAAGTCAATGAAGTCAGTATTCAGCAAGCATGATCTGAGCATATTTATGACATGAGAAAGACCAATGCTCAAGACTCTTAGGACCACAGCTGGGTTTTGTCATGAGAGGGATGCTCAGCTTGCCAGATAAAGGAACTCCTAGGTATGACCAGGGACCCAAAATTATGCATGTAGAGATCCTGTTGGTGCTAATCTAAAAGGCATGGAATGCTTCTAATTTTAGATTGCTGCTGAAACATGACCTTTTTATACTTGTTTTCGTGGACACACATGCTTATTTTGTTGAGTCTTAGTGAGTCATACCATAGACATTAAGCCTGGTACTGACAAATTTGACAGTAAATGTGCTGTGGTATTTTTCTGTTCTAATGGTTTTGTCAAAATTCATATCAAACTGACATTGTGGATGAATAAGTAGGGGATTTGTAGAATTTAATAGAAAATTATGCTCAGAATAATTATTGAAAGAAACCTGTAAAGGTAAATTTACAAAGCATGCATTTGGCTATAGTCATGGACATTTTTAATGAATGTAATTGTGAGATTTCCAGAACCCTGCCTGGAAGTGTACATGTTTGTAATAAAAAGGCCTCAAGCTGTTAATACTGATAGAATTCCTGTAATGTCAAGAAAGTTCAGTTTGCACTAGACTTCTGGGTTTAAAAACAGGATGGAAAACATGTTAGTATTTCTCTCTCTTGAAGAAAATTGAAATATATCTGGCACAAGGAGTCCAGCAGTTGGAAGGAAGTATGAATAAGGTTGGCACAAAATATTGTTCCATTAGTAAGTGATTACATATCTGTCTCTAATTAGTAGTGTGGCATATAATTTGTGCTCTGTGCTTTTCATTTCATGAAAAATTGCATTTGCAACCTATCACATATTTTCTAAATAATTTCTTTAAGCTGGACATAAAAATGGATGTATTATTCTTTAAATACCACTTAAAGTTAGGTGAAAGATTAGAAAGAGAATGCCTTCCTTAACAAGCTTAGCTGAGCCATACAGGACAACAAAACCTGATGTGTCAGAACATACAGCTATTGAAACTTTGGTTTTAAAAAGATGGGATTAATTGTAAAGCTGTTGTTATTTGCATTTAGATTTTGCATTTCTTATATTTAAGAGGACTTTTAAGTCTCTGTCTTTTACTATATATCCTCTTACTTCAAGTCAGTCAGAATTCTTGCTTGAGTGCTAGCAACTTAATTATTGCTATAAAACCTTAATTTTGACACTGCTTATCTTTTAAAGTAAATACAGAATAGTAATAACGTTTTACTGAACTGAATTATCCGACAAGGCATTGCAGTTGTACCACAGTGGAAGAAAAAGGTTTTGCTAGGAATTATTGTTAGACCTCAGTATCAAGACAGCAATTATGATAGACAAGACTCAGTTTGTCTCTTGTAGTTACTCAGAAACCACAGCTGATAAAATCCATGCAGAAACAAATATGTAAGGCTTAAATATGTAAGACTTAAACCTAATCAAGTGTCTGCTTCCATTCACTTCTAAAGTATTCTTCCTTTTGGAAAGAAGATTCAGTAATAATACCTAACACTAGTAAAAACATATTCTGAATAGATTTTTAAATGTTAATGAGAAGACTCAAATATAGTCCATGAATACCTGAAGAGTGTATCTGTCCTTGTTAAATACTAACTATTAAACAATCAAACATATCTTTTTGACTGTAGGAAATTTTCTGCCAATTGCAAATAGGAAGCGTTCAAAACTTTGAGATGTGGCATTAATCCCAGCACACACATTTTTCCAGTAGCAAATGCAAAGCCTGAAATGAATCAGAACTAAGCCAAATTGCGTTGCCTTGCAGTTGCCATGGCTGGGAGCATGCACACAAGTTATTGATATAGCTCATATGACACTCGTTATGCCATGATGACTCCATTATGTGTTGGAGCCTCTGGAGATCTCAGTTCATTGAAGTTTCAGTATTTCAGTTGATTAGTATGATGAGCAAAGCAGAGCCAAATAAACAAATCAGATTTTTTTTTTTTTTAAGGAGCACTTTACAGAAGTGCCATTCAAGATATGTATATTCTACACTCAGTTCAACTGGACCTTGGTATCTGTCAGTGACACTCTCTTAGTGTTAAATACTAGATGGGCTTTGCTAATCTCAGCTCATGGTCCTTCTGTTCTCTGTATTTAAACACATGTCATCTAGAAGAACTGGTTTAGGTCACTTGGATTCACTTGTCTCCCTTAGAAACTGATGGGCAGAAATCTGATAGTGTGTTGTAAAAGCTTAAACTTCTGGAATGAATTTATCTAAAGTTTTGAAAACCAGGGAATAAAAAATGGATTATTATGAATGTTCAAAACAAGTAGCCCTCCATTGTAATCCCTGGGTTCCTTCTCCAAAATTCTTGTTATGTTCATATGTACAATAACACCCTGTGGAATTCTGGTTCTCTCACCATGGTAGCTAGAAGCTTTTGTTTTCTGTAGCTTCTAAAATATGAGAATAGATCTATAATAAACATTACCCAGACTGCTCTAAACCTGCAAGTACCAGCTGGTTTAGAGATGCTGCTTCATTTTCAGAGGATGGCACTGATTTCAGTTGTTGGCTCTGCAGGCAGAATTATCTGATCTGTACAGGTTACAGAGGATCAGTAAGGGAATTCCCTGCATAGGAGCAGAGAGAATACAAATAAGCTTTCCAGAAGTAATTTGGCTATATCGTGTCATCCAGTGTGATGGATATAGTCTGCAAGATTTTGTAGGAGATATCCCTACTAAGAATATAATTTAAAATGTAACATTTTATACTGCTAATTTTAGTTGCCAAGATGCATCACAGAGATATATAGCATTAATTATTAATTATTGTTGTTGTTGATAAAAATAAACCTATCATTAAGGCTCTGGGAGTGTTTCCAACGTCAAAAAATTTTCCATTTGATTTATTAATGGATATAAACATTTTTCTTTTATATTTCTCTCCGGTCAGAACCTCAACTTATTTTGTACTTGCCCCTCCCACAGGAAAAAGTAAATGTATTAGCCTTGCACTCTCTTCTCAATGTCAGCACTTTGAGATCTGTCATCTCTCCAGTAGAAACAGAGTGAGGACCTGTTCAGCTATACTAAAACTGTATTCTCTCCATTAATGAGGGTTTTGACCATAGAAATGTTGATTGGTAAACAGAAAAAGTGGATGGATGTTATGAAGAAGACTGGATGTGAAACTCTGACAGATAAAATGGAGCAAAAAAAATCCACCCAGCAGTGAGGGTAGGGTTGCCTACAGGGAAAAGCTGTACTAGAAGCAGTAGTGCTGTGAAGGGGACAAACTTTGCTCTTATTGATTACAGACACACATGAGTGGAGCCAAATAATTAATTTATTTTTTTGCATTAGCAGAGGCTTCCGACTGGTCTGGAAGTGTCACCCACCGAGCACTTCACATGTAGAGCAGATTAGAGTGGTTAAATATTTAGGCCTCAAAAGCTGATATAGCAGTGAAACACATAGCAGAGAAGAAAGGTCACAACTTCTGCTCTATACTTATGCGTGCAAATAACATTATTGGGATAAAAACCAGCATTTGAGAATTTGGGGGCTTCTACACAGGCCTTTTCAACTTTCAAATAAAGAAGAGAGCTTACAGGAGCTTACAGAGCTTACTATCTTTGCCTACTGGTCTTGTAGGATTTTTCAGCATTTCAGTTTCACTATTGAACAGCTTTTTGATGACGGTAAAGCACAGGAACTTGTACGAAAGAGAGGCAGAATCTGACTACAGTACTCAAATCTCTAGTGGCTCTGGCCAGTTGGGCATTTCTTACAGAGTAGCCCACCATGTTCATGGACTATTGTAGGGTTTGTATGTTGCTCCAGCCTGGAATCTAACAGAAAATACCTCTTTGGGGATTTACAAGTTAAAGGATAGGAATGACAAGTAAGAAGGCCACATGTGTGGTCACAATGAGTTGAGTACATTTCTTGTTTCCCTTAAGATACTCCCTGCTATTTTATGTTCTCAGATTTTAGTGCATTCCACATGGATAGCTCTGCGCCAGATAAAAATTCATCTCCTCCTACTGAAGCACTATTTTTTTTTTCTGCAGATAGTCTGCTAGTACATATTGTTTTAGATGAGAACTGTTTGCATCCCATATACATTAAATTTTTAATACAAGACTCAGTGAGACATAGAGCCAAGGGTTAATCATGTGGTTAGCCATGCGGTTAATGACTTAAAATAACTGAATGGATTTTATTTCCTTTAAAAGGCTACTAATGCGTTCTTTAATAAGTCATAATTTGTATATAATAAAATGCCTGGGCTCAGTCAATGATAATTTTGCTACTTAGGAACAATTTGAAGTCTCACACACTCAAAACAATAGAGAAGCATTTACTTTGCAACTGAAGCTGTACAGTAAACATCTATGTTTCTTTGAGCTTTATGGGACATGTTGCATTTTGCTTAATATTTTTGTGGTTATTTACCTTTCAAAATAACAAAATCTAAATTAGAACAGAGCTCAAAGCATTTCGGAAAAAAACAATGTTTGTATATGCTAATGAATTTTAATTAGGAAGAAAAGTACTAAAAACTAAGATAATGTATTACTAACAATACAGTTACTGTGTCTTTAATTATATCAATGCCTACTACTGGCCATAGAGAGTTTGAGTGGAGAAGAGCCGACCACCATGCTCAGTAGACAAGACAGCCACCCACCCATTCTTCTCTTGAACACTAAGAAGGAAAAATCCTTCTTGAGCAAACAAAGCTGTGGTCTGACTCTGCAGAGAAGGGAGTCACAGTAAAACTATTTTATTCCTAGTTACTGTGACAAATGCAGGTAACTGGTGAGCATGGTGGTGGTGTTTTGCTGACAGTCGGACTTGGTAATCTCAGAGGTCCAACCATAAAAATTCTATGATTTTATGATTATTGGGCAGAAGTAAGTGAATAATGTCTGTCAGTGGCTGTCAGAAAGAAGGAGAGAGAATTTCTCAACCAGGCTGTCTTGGTAGGAGCCAAGCACCACTTTACACTGCCCCTGCTCTGGAGCATGGTCCTGGTTTTAAAGGCTGCATTTTCCCTTCTTATCGACTCTTTACAGGGAGTGTTTATAGTGACTGGATATTTCTCTTTCAGGCCTGCATGTGCAAAAAAATAATCTGTTTTCAAATTAAAGACTAAGAAAGAAAAATTATGATTACATAGTCTCTGATTTCATCAGTTGTCCTTTCTTTTTCTTCCCTTCAGTTCTTTTATCTTCTTTCTTCATTAATTGCTTGCCTTACTTTTATGATTTGTGATCTTGTGCTTTTGTCTGGCTTTCATCATCCCTTCCATTGTTTCATGCCAGTTCTTTGTGTCTTTATCATCCAACATTATGATCAAAGCCAGTATTTGGGAATTCATGGACTCTTCACAGGGCTTCTCCATTTTCAAATAGACAGCTTACAGGATATGAGCTTTACATCCTGATCATATAGGTTTTTTTTCAGTATTTTTTTTATTTCACTGGAGAAAATTCTTCTGATGGTAGTAAGGAACTGAAACTCATAAGAAAGAGAAGCAGCATCCAACTACTGTATTCAAGTTTTTAGTGGCTCCGGCCAGATGGGCTTGTTTTGTTTCTAGATCATTTCTTACGGAGGAGCTCATCACATTCTTCGACTGTTGGAGGGTTTGCCCATTGCCGCAACCTGGACTCTGGCATAAGCAACTTCCTTAAGGATTTCCATTTTAGAAGAAGAAAAATTGCTTCCCTGTTCTATTTCCACACCCTTTTTCTGCCTCTCTTTAATTTTCTAAATTAACTGCAGAGATCTTCCTATTTACTTTGTCCCTCTACATTTCTTGTCCACTTTCTCACTTGACTGTCAATCTTCTCAACAGATAATCTCTTTAGAGTAATGGCAGTCCTCTTCTGTTATTGCCTTAAAATTATCAAATTCCCTTTCTCAGTGAGTTGAACATTTCAAGCTCAGTTGTAAAAACTGAATGCAGTAGCTCTGCCTCATAGATAGAAAAATGAGAAATAAAGTGTGGTTATGAGATGTGATAGCTCAGTAAGACTCTTACGATGTGCCAGTGGGACATATATTGTGTGCAAGTTTTCCATTACAGTGCTTCTCATAAGAAATGTTTTGTTCTTCCTTCTGTTATTGAGCTATAGTTTAAAAGGCTATGGGAGCAGAGATTATATTACTACGTATTTAATATAGAATTATAGTATGCAGTGATGTCGCATATAGTATATTCTGCATATTATGGAATCAATTAAGGAGGCTTCCACTCAAAATTAAGTAGCCCTAGCTGAGGGTTATATCCTAAGCCAAGCAGCAATCTAATGCATCACTGACACTCTTGCAGCCCCATGGCACAGAGTAGGACTGAGACACTGCCTCATGCACAGGTACAAAATAACCTAATGATGTAAGAGTCTGTTCTGAAGTCCCCTCAGGAAACCATCCATTCTGACATGTGACTGTCCTGCTCCTGTGTGGCTTTATGCTATTATGGGAAATCACACTATATAGCATTTTTTTCTTTAGTAAGCTGACATTCACTATCTCCTTTGTTGTACGCATATTTTATCTGTTATATTCTAAAGTAGGCCAGGCATTCTTGCTTAATTTATGGCAAATACTACCTTTTAAAAATCAAATCTGCTTTTACAAAATTGTGGGGTGTATTTTTTAATCTGTTAACAGAATGAAACTTTTTAAAGAGGCAAAACTCTACTCAGTAAATAAAGAAAGAGATTGTTTAATAAATACCTATTTCCAGGCTGATCTTAGGACTTTTTTACCTCTGTATTATCTGAGATTGAGAGCATTAGATTGGTGCTCAGAACATGATGTCACTTCCATGTTTCTGTGTTTGCTAAAATCGCCCTTTTAAAATCAGGGTTAAACTATGAACTTATTGAAGAATATTTATCAGGACTGGATGATAACTTGTACCTGCAGTCAGTAAAGCCTTGCAAAATGGCAGGAAAAATGTAACAGCAGAACTACTTGAAAACCATCACAAGCAACACACATCAGTATGAATCACTAGGTAAAGTGAAAAACAGTGAAAATCAGTCCTGAAATCTCATTCAACTCCTTTGCATTCCTTTCAAAATGCAAACAGGCCATAAAGCCTCTGCTGCCTAGTTAAGCAGTTAGTTTACAATTGCTTTGTTTCAAGGGTTCAGCACAAAGTAGCTTGAATACACTAGCAAATGTATCCTTCTTCATTTCTTCTAGCTGTTTGTCAAAGAGTAATGAAATAGGTGCTGTTTTCTTGGTTTCTCTAATTCCAAATATGAGATTTATTTCCTCCCAGCTCTCATTTAGGGGCAGATTTTCCATACAGTGCTTTCTAAGCTGCACAATACCCCCAGATTATAATGGGGACTGCGTGGCATGAAATCCTGCAGAGCTTTGAAATTAAGCTTAAAACCCTGCAGTGCTTTGAAAATGATGGCTATTTATTCAGCAATATGCTGAAGCAAGAGTGGAGAAAGGCCCATGAGTTTCACAAATATTGCTGGGACAGGAATAAGGTGTTCCAGACAGGACCCATCCAAAGAACACCATTTTGTATTGACTATGCCTGCCAAAATAATAGCATACCATACATTTGCTATAATTTTACTAAATGTCATGAAAACCTAATTGTGGCACATCCAACACAGAAGCAAAATTTATATTTGCATTGTATTAATTTGTTGTCCTGTGGGATGCTCTTCTTTGCTATGTTTATAGCAATCCCTTTTGTTTTTTAATTCTTTTTTAGAGATCTTTTCTAATGGGACAGTTTTCTCTATACTGAGTTACAGTGGATTTGAAATTAAAAGATCTAACCATTTGTAAAAAGCTATAGTAAGCAGGACATTGAATCAATAGAATTTGATATTCAATAGCACCTACAATTGAATCAGATCGTAATTCTGAAGTGAATTCTTGCCCCACCAAGTTCTGGAACCTAGAGCTGGATCTTTTGTTGCAATGATTGTGTCAGGGTAAAAAAAGCTAAAGTAACCATTATCACCCAGCTATGTGAACCAATTAGTTTTTAAGTAATTGTTCCTGAGCAATAATTCATGGTCCACTGACTTACCCTTATGGAAAAGTCCTGTATATTTTTTTCAAAAGGGTAAATATTTCATATTTCCATTATTCTTAAAAAAAAAAATTGTGTCTTTGTTTCTGATTTTTAGAGAATATTCAGTGCTTCTCTTAAAAATACACAATTCCAGAGCAGTTTGGAATAAATTCTAAAGAACTCCATTAAACCCTACAGAACATTTCTTTGTACATGTGTATGTGTGTGCACGTGTGCCTGTGTACACTGATATGTGTAGGATTTTCAAAATAGGAATCTGTCACATTATCTTTTTTTACATACACAGCTTCCTTTGATTATGATGGGATCTTCAAATGTGTATTAGAGTAGAATACAGTTCATTAGTGACTAGATCAACCAGGCACAGGATCCTGAAGTCAAAAGGAAATATTGATGCACTTCCAATATGAGCAAATGATGAAAATGAAGACAATGTGCTAGATACATATAAACAATTCACAAAAATATCTGAACACAGGGACATGGGGACCCTACAATATATGTTGTTGAATCAAAAGGTAATATGGTTTTTTTGTATTTTTCCTTTGTTTGAAGATATGTTTGAAAATTATTAAATGGCTATTTTCTTTTTAAATCAAAGCAAAAAATAAAACAATTTTGTTTAATATAGCAATATTCTAATGCATATGAATGCATAATATCATTTATATATTCCTTCAGTCTCATTTGAATTTAGTATCAACTGAATAGAAGAATTAAATTAATAATAAGTTTTCCTTAGTTCAGAAATATTTCAGAGTTCAAAATAATGTTTAGACTTTTAATGAGAGTGACAGTGGCAAGAGAAGTTTTTACTCTAACAGCACACTGGATATCTTTCTACACAGTTGAAACCTAGTCATTTGTTTCCTGTATCATTTGTCTCACATTCATGGAATTCTAGTTTTTGTTAGAAGCATCAGCAATTTTTATAGCAGTAAGAAACCGTGAACATGTTACAGGTCCGTGGGCAAGCAGCTTGAATTGATCTTATTTTGCACAGTGAGCAGTTGTTTTTCAGTGATCTGAGAATCGAGTCATGTCTTATGTTAAGTAGTCATGACATTATATCCAGATGAATTTATTACTCTTTCTATTAAGTTTTTCTGTGAGCAATCACAGTACTGACAAGGCTGCCATATTCACATATTTAAGCAGCTAGTGGGGCTGATTTGCCTAAAGGCTCTCAGGGGACAGTGGGTGTTCCAATCCTTTTACAAAAAGAATTGACAAGCTGGGCTCTCTTAAGTGACTGTGCCACTTTCTTTATGCCTCTACATTCCTCCATCTCAGCAGGAGAAACATTTCTATAGATTTGCAATGTAATATTGAACTGATTTAACTTTGCAGCTTTTCTATTACTGCTCTTCTCATGTATAAGCCCTAGTTCATGTAACATAGAGGAATTCAGCCTGGCTTTCAGTATCTTCTCTGCCTTAGGGTAGAAAGAATTTATTTATTTCTTAAATAACCTTAATTTCTTAAATAATTTATTTCTGTATTCCTTAGAGAGTTTACGATGATATTTAGACTTTAACTTGGATTTTCTTAATAAGACAGTTTTCATAATTTACTCTTTTCTTGAAAATACTAATATGCCAGCACACTAGTAATGAAATCCACTTATGTGGATTTAAAATTGTTTGTATTTTAAGTATTAAGCACGCTCCATAGGGTATACCCCCAGTGATATGTGAGAAATATCATTCGACCTTCAGGTGTCTAGACTTAATGAAGCTGGTGAAAATTCTGTGCCAACTCGAATAGCTTCATGGCTTTGCCCTTTCTGGAAGGACTAAAACACCTGAAATTACTTCAGTATATTCAGGAATTAAATTCAGACACCTTTAATTAAAAAACGTTTAAATAATATATTTTTTTATATCTCAAGACTTCCAGGTTACAATTTCAGGCTTTCTTTAAAATGTACACCCTTTGTGGAGTTGAACTGCTCAGCATTTTGCTTGCCTTCAAACCTCTCTGTGATACAGAAACCAGATATTCCCCCTAGCACCAGCTCTGAAGGGCTCAACCTATTCTGTGTTCCAAAGCTACAGTGACAGAGTGAACTTCCTCCCAAAAAATAGCCAACATGGCATTTTTTTCTCTCTTGAAGCTATGCTCTTGGTAAAGGGATAAATTCATATGTTCCCGCTCTCAAGTTTTGTACAACAGGTATTCATGTTAAAATAGGGTTAGGAGTCTCCTGCTTTTCTGAAACCAGTGGAAGGTAAAACTCAGGACGAATTTGTACAAAACAGCATCTGTGGAATTCAAATGCTAACTTGAGATAATTTAAATTTTTACAACTATTTTTCCTGTGTGAAACCAAGCTGCCTGTCAGTAACACCTTCTTAAACAAGGATTATAACATACCAAGCATTTATGCATGAAAGTGTTGATATTAATTATCTTTTCATAACAGGAATGTGCTGTTGGTTGATTGTAGTAGGACGTAATCATACATTTAGAGAGCTTTCACTCTTACCTAAATACACATCAGCTACACTCCTTCAGCAGCAGTTAGGCTGGTCCTTGGTTAAAAATTTTTACACAGCCCCACTGCTCCCAGTGATGGAATGCTGCATCCAGGGGTGCCTTGGAATTGGTGCACAGCACTGCTCCCTGGCACATGGAGGAACTAACTGTAAGTGCCCCGTTTTTCATGCCAACTGGTCTGTGTGCTCACCAGTTTTATTTTCTAACACTGATTTCTATACACTTTTTATAATAAAATATGACCATTGAAATGGTACATTTAACATATATGTCAGATTTGTTTAGATTCTTAACCACAGTGTCAAGTTTCATTTAAATGGAAAATAAATCAGGCTGATAAAACTGTTGAAATTCAGATTATTACTAAATTTTTGTCATTATTATCATTCTTTTCTGATGTACTTATGATATACTCTGAGACAAAGAAACGTAATTTTAAAATGTGAACTTTAACAGTTTTGTTTTAAGCCAGAGCTGTTATAGATTTCCAATCACATAAATAGTTGAGAAGTATCATTTAATTCGCAGAAAGATAAATCTTGGCTAGATACTATACAATTAAGCAAATGAAAGCTGTTAGCCTTATTTAGCCTCATTTTCATATATCACATATCAAGAAAGGCAACATCTTTTCATTTTTCTATGGTCTCACACCCATTCCATGGTTGTAGGCAAGATTATAGCAGATTTTGAAAAGTTTCTAATGGATTTATTACATTTAATGAGCATGGGATATATGGCTCCTCACCCTTGGCTGGCATTTTGTAATTGGGCTTCCAGCAGTGAAATCTTGTCAGGGATGGGTTTTAGATTACTCAAACTTTCAGGATTACAGCTTTTTGTACATAATGTCAAGTACAATTGTGTGTTAAAGGTTAAATGAGCATACCATTGTTAATGCAGGAGCAGCACAGAGAATAGGCTCCAGAGAGTTTAAATTTTTGCTGACTCTGTACTCTATTATGAACCTTGTCCATAGTTCTGTTCTTTAATGTGTGAAGTCATAGAGGAGAAAGATCTCTGTAGAGTTTTTAAAAGTGTATTTTAAACTGTTTTTGGTGTGCATTATATTAGAACAAGTTATCAAACCCCCAAAATATTATTTTTATTTAAATTTCTGCCAGTTTGTTTGCATACTGTAAATATTCCCTTTATGTAGCAGAAATATATTTGTACATAGCAGAACTCTAACTACTATACTCTTTAAAAATAGGACTTCTTAATACTTCTGTCTTGCATAAGAATTTAAAATTATGACCAATCTAAAAAATAACTAAATGTTTTAGAGCAACAGGCATATACAAATAAAATATCATCTTCATACTATTTTGCCATATTATGCACATTAATTAGTACTGACTTAATTCAATGGCTGCCTAAAATCCCTTATCTTTTATATCTATAAAGCAGTGTTTGAGCCAGCTATGTTATCTCAGGCCCAGATCTGCAGCAAGAATGTAGGTGTTAATTTGGTAATATGGAAGTTTTTAGACAGAAAAGCCATAGAAGGTAATGCCATCTGTGCCCTTACATAAGGTGGCTAAACTCCACTGCTCAAAGTGTATTAAATGTTGGGAGTCCTGAAAAAAAAAATGTGTGCACAGATATCAGTGTGCTGAGTCAGCAATGCCTAAACTGGAAAATGAGAAAGCATTGAGGAGAGGTTTGCGGGTCACCACTGCAAGCTTAGCACTTTTGCTTTCTCTAAAATCACAGAGAGCCCTTTCCAAGTTCAGGTCATTCCTCCCACTTTGTGGGGGGGAGCAAGATACATATGTTTATTTCTATCCCTGGCTCTCATCTTGCCTTGTCACGACTGTGTGCAAGGCTTGCCTTCTAATTAGACAAAATATGATTTTTCAACTTGACGATTCATCTTTAATTTAACTGGTAACTCCATCAACCCACCACCAATTAATTTATTGGCTTTCTTTTTTAATTGATCAAGTCCTCAGTACACTAGAAAATAATTTGTGGTTTAAGTATTTTGCTGCAGTTTAATATTTCTTACTTTGAAGGAAAATATCTTCAGAATCTACCACTTGGAGGCTGTTATTCTATGACAACATTTTAATCCACTGAAATATTTTAACTGCCTTCACTCTTTGTGTTTGATCTCACCAACTACCAATCAATGTAAATATTTTTTTTCTGTTTTCTGCACCTTTTGGCAACAACATATTTTCAGCAATACACCTCTTCTACTTTTGTATATATGATCACTGTTCTTTAAAATTGAGCAATTTTTAGTGCAGTTAGTGCCCCGTGAGGCAAGACCACAGGGCACTGAGCCAAGTAGATTATTGGAATAAGCAGGCTGAATTCTATTGACTTTGCCAGCATTGGGCCAATTTGTGGTAGTGTCAGTTTTGGTTTGTATCATTTCATCAGACAAAGAACATCCCGTCAGTCTACATACTTTGCTTTTGATTTAACAATTTTAGATTAGTAGCTAACTGTGGCTGCTCATGCTGGTTTTTGTTTGGTTTTTTTTTCTGAAATGATACACTCCTCTGTCATCAAGCTGCAGAGTTAAAAAGGCCAGAAGGCTGTGTCCAGCAGCCCTTGTAGGATCATTTCAATGTGATCTTCTCAGCCCAGTGTGGTATTATTTCAGCAGTATAAAAAGCCAAGAGCTGGACCAACTGAGACTATGGGGATAAGAAAAAGGGGACATTGTTCTGCATTCATCCCTTTTCCCTATCCTGCAGTGACCAAGGCTCCAGGTGGGACCCATAGCAGCCAAACTTCTTAGAGGAGAAAGATTTGTGTGTATGTGTGTGTGTGTGCATCTGTTGCATCTGTTCCTGAACTGGGCTCTGTACATTGTCACCACACATGAAGACCTGTCCTGAAACATCTGAGATTTACAAAATACATGCATAATAAAGTAAAATTCAGAGAAGTCTAGTGACCAGTGGAATTAAAACATGGTGCTAGAGTTTCCACTTGTGGGAAATAAGCTAACTCTGATGACTTTAAAGCAGATACATAGGCTGAGGGCAGACTGGTCTGTGGTTCTTAAAGCAAGACAGAGTCCTGAAAAAGAGAGAAAACACACACTATTTTCCCACCTTTTGTGAAAGTATGTGGGAAAATGTTTACAAAATGTGTAATCACATAAGGATGCAGAGGATGTGCATTGTCAGGGTACTGTGTTGGCCATAGGATTAAACCACTAACTGAGTTCATATTTTAAAAATATGGTGACAGCAGAGCAATGGAGCAGGTACAAACAGCATGCAACTTATTAACATGTGGGAGTGTTCTTTTCATCTTATTTTAAGTTTGAGTTTTGAACAAATGACAGACAGTGTGTTTTATGGTAATTATTGACTTCTTGGTGCCTCCTGGAATTGACGGAAACTGCAGAGTTAAAGCCTTAGAGAAGACAATTAACCTATTTGGAAAATATAATTTAAAGTCTTTAAAAAATAAAAAAAAATCTATTAAAGCAGCAATAATTTCAGATTCTGAACAGAAGGTCCTTAAGGTCTCAACACAGGCTTTTCTGGATCAGAATTCATCCATTACTGGAAATTTGCGTTGGCAAAAAATTAATCAGAAATGAACAATCAACTCCAGCTCATTCCATTTCCCTTTCTTTGGCCGTATTCTCAGATATCTGAGAAAAAATTGTCTTTCCTACCTCCTTTGGAGAGAGCTAATGATTTCCCTGCCAACGTGAGCGAGCAAGGCTTGCTTAGTATCTCAGATAGTCTCCCAGGAGTTACAGCAGAATGAAACAGTCACCCTCCTACAAGAGCAATAAACAAGAAAAGTTGCACTAAAAATTTGTTTTGAATCATTAAAGTTTGTGGAAGAAACGTAAAACTAGAAAAGCATCTTGTAGGTAGCACAGTATTATATATCCCATTTTATATTTCTACATTGATTTCAAGCTTTTCTGCACTCTAAGTTGATCAGTGAAAATATCAATCATGATGTTCTTTGAGGTTTCCAATATCCTTTCCGGGCATAAAAATAATGAAGATTAAAACATTCTGACATTTAAAGGGGGAAACTCTGAAAGGATCTGTTTCTCAAAATCAAAATTATTCAGTTACTGCCAGAATATTTTCCATAAATGTCAAGTTTATTCTAAAATATCTTGAAGACAAGTCTGAGCATAAACTACTGAAATTGTTGGAAGAATATTTCTTTTAGTACAAATCTTCGCAGCCATTTATGACTAAATCAGATCAGATGGCAACACGTTCCTTTCTCCAGTCTCCAGTATGTTCTACACAAATTTTAAGCTTTACTGAGTCTCCAAAAATTGATTAATTTCTTCTGCTTTTATTTGCATTCATCACTTCTAGCATATAGGCTAATACAATAATGGAGAGAAGTTATTAACTTTTACCTGACTAATTGAGAAAAATGGAAGACCTGAACATAGCAACGTCACAACCAGATACTGTAATATTTCAGTTGTCATTATCCATCTCTGTATAGGCAGAAAGGTTTCTCAGTTTGCCTAATTCAGCATTTCAATGTTAGGAGATAGCTTCCTTTTCCGTCCTATCAAACACAATTAGTACATGATGCAATAAGTGTGACTAGTACATCACTAGCTTCTCTCACTCAGCTTTTTTCCTGCCTTCATTCTTTGTGAAGTCAAACAGGGGAAACTCATTTAGTAACCTGCCCTGATGAGTAAGAGACACTATGCAAAGCCTTGTGGAAATGCCTATTTAGTGATTTACAGATTTATTGCTAGTATATATCCTGCTACTCTGCTGCAAGAAAGTACCTGTTCAATTTTCATTCCTCAACTCCCCATTTTCAGTCTTCCCCACTAAGAAAAGATCCAGGTGTGAAATACTCCCTGAAGAGACACAGCTGCAGGCTGTGGATAAGGCCACAGTCCTGGCAGAGGAACATGGGTTGTCTGAGAGAGCCTGCCCCATGGAGCCTCCAGGAAAGAGGGAGCCTCCTCAAATCCAAATGCAGTAAGAATCCTCATTCTAGTACTAGAGCACCTAGGAACACTAGCTTTTTAAAGCTGCTGGCTAAGTCTGCTGGTAAATGAAGTTTTGAAACTCCTCTCTGTAATGCCTGAACCATTAGCGGTGTCGTGTTTTAAGGGAAGAATGAGTAGCAAGCTACTGGTACTCTATCAGCTACACTCGATTACACTCCATCAACTGCTGGCAAATTTTTTTACAGCACTCTCTCTCAATTTTCTCTGTGATCGACTGGCAAAGAAGACTTATTGCAGCAGAAGCATATTGAGTCTTGCAGAGTAAACTGCATAGCAAATCTCTCTGAACGAACACGAGGCACTGACAATTTCTTGAAGCCTAAGATTCTTTTTTCTTCAAAATTAGCTTATTTTTACATTATATAGCTTAATTATGAGATCCCACTATCAGCTTGGCTGTGTTAATTTCATATACCAAACTCATCCTTTCCAAAGGAATGACAGTTTATTTTCACATCACTTGCAGTCTATTGACAGCAACTCAGAGAGACGCATCTGCCAATACTGGGAATATTGTGTTCTCTCTCATACCTACAAATCCCTGCTTATAGCAGTCTTTGTCCTTATCTTGACAATATTGTACAAGCTTTTCCATTTCAAGAATCAGACTTGCAGTTTTCTCTCTACTTGCCCACGCATGCTGCGCAAGTAATATCCCTTGAATCTCTGTCACTGAAAAAGTTCACATCACTCACATAAGTAACATTAACTAAAACCTCATAAACTCTTTTGAAAATTATGATTTGAAATCTTTTGAAAAAGATTTTCCAGGCTAGCTCAGGTTTTATCTGGTGAGGGAAAAGTAAGCTTCATAGCTCTCCATCTATAAAGACTAAAGAGTGAATGTGGGTTTTGTAGAGGGCTGGTGGCAGCAATATTTTTGTTCTTTACACTTGCAAAAGATATAATCAGTTAATATTTTAGTCATTTGATCATAGCTGCCCCTGAAGTTTTGTCGTGTTAAGTATTTCTGAGAGTCATGGGTTGAATGGTAGGACTAACTGAAGGATCTCATAGCCAATACCCAAAATTTAACATGTGAAATATTATTTAACCTTCTCATACAAGTCTGAACACTATTCCTCCACCTTCTTTATAGAAAGTAAAACTAGGGGTTTCTACCTGTTGATATTTGCTTGGCTGAGTTTCTGAGCAGGGGTCATGACATGATGTATTAAATTTTTTCACTTTTCATTTCCCCATTGATCTTACAGCATATGACTTACATCATTTCCTGAAGAACTCGTTACAAAATGTTGTGTAGACTGTTTTATAAAAAACCCTATTCTGATCAATAAGGAAACTTTCTTTTTAATATTGTAAAGAAATAAGCAATACTTGTAGTCATTTTTAAGACCAAGAAGTTGTTTAAGTAATTATAATTCTGCATAACTCAAGAGTTTGATGAGGATGTCTTTTGGAAAAGCCATTGAAATCTGATTCTTGCATCTGCATAGATTTATCAATTAACCTGCACAAATAGAGTAAGGAGCAACTAAACCTCAGAACTGTAAAATTAATTGATTAGACGAAATTCCATTTATATCTGTAAAGTTTTTTAATATCTGTGCAAGGTCTCTAACTGTGAAGCAAGGTCATGACTCCATTCTGCTTTCTTCCTATTTTTGATCAATATAAGCACATCACATATATTAGTATTTAAGCCACAAGGCAAGCCAGACAACCAAAACCAGATTAATAGTAGCAGCCTAAATTCCTACCTAAGCATCAAGGTTATCATAATAATTGAAAGACGTTTAATATGGCATGATTCCAGAATGACAGAATAGACTGAGTTGAAAGGGACCCACATGGATTATCGACTCCAGCTTCTGACCCTGCATATGACATCCCCCAGGAGTCACACTATGTGCCTGAAAGCATTGTGCAAACACTTCTTGAGCTCTGTCAGCCTGGTGCTGTCACCACTTCCATGAGGAGCCTGCTACACATGCCCAGCCACCCTCTGGGCAAAGTACCTTTCTCTAAAATCCAACCAAAACCTCCCCTAACAAAACTCTAGGCCAGTCCCTCAGGTCCTGTCACAGGTCACCAGAGAGACGAGATCTGTGCCTGCCCCTCCCCTTCCCCTCATGAGGAAGTTGTAACTGCAGTGAGGTCTCCTCTCAGTTTCCTCTTCTCCAGGCTGAACACATCCAGTGTCCTCAGCTCCTCACACGGCTTCCTCTCAAGGCCCTTCACCATCTTCCTTGCACTCCTTTGGACACTCTAATAGTTGAATGTCTTTCTTACGTTGTGGCACCCAAAACTGCCCCAGCACTCAGGTGAGGCTGCCCCAGTGCAGAGCAGAGCAGGACAATCCCCTCCCTTGCCTGGCTGGTGATGCTGTGCCTGATGCCCCCCAGGACAGGGTTGGCCCTCCTGGCTGCCAGGGCACTGCTGGCTCATGTTCAACTTGCCATTGACCAGGACTCCTAGGTTCCTTTCCATGGCACTGCTTTCCAGCATCTCATTCCCCAGTCTGTCCATACATCCAGGGTTCCCCTGGTCAGGTGCAGAATTTGGCACTTTCCTCTTGTTGAATTTCATGGCTGGTGATTGTCCAGCCTTCTAATTTGCTGAGGGTGTTGACAGCGCCTATTCAGTGAGAATGCGGGAAGACACTCAAGTGTTTCAAGTGAAAGTGGAGAAGATGATGCGAAGTAAAGTGTGTGGACTCTTAATACAGAAAGAGTACCAGCACATTGACTAGCTGTCTTGGCACCATCTGCAATGATGTGTTATCCATCATTCATGAAATCTGGTTTCTGGAGAAAATATAATAACACACGCAGAACAAATAGGAGCTAGCAGCAGAATTTGCAAGTCTTGGGTTCTTTTGGGAAGAGTATTGGAATGGCAGGGTATTGTCCTTTTTTAATGATTACAAGTCTTAATTGCTTATGGTCACATCTGTATGGTAAAATATAAGTTTTTTGAATAGGACCTAATTTGCAAAATTTCCAGAATGAAGTTTTAGATAAATACACCTCTTTTTTTGCTGTGTCCCTCACTGATTAAGGGTCTGAGATTTCCATAAGGGATACTGAGGTTTGTTTTTTGTTTTTATTAAGACAGAGAAGTATGCCTGGGGCAAATGAGGCTAAAATAACTATAGAGGAGAGAATGAGAATGTCAATACTGAAGAGTCTATTCAGAGGAAATTGATAGCTGTAACAGAAACAAAGGAAAGAATAGAAAAGCAAAGGTTAAATAAGGCCTATAAACATTAAAGGAAAAATAATTTAAAATATAGCAAAAAATCATACATTCACTTAAAAAGTTAATATTGATGTAAAAGGCACATAGAATTATATTGGTGCTTTAAATTGTTATTAAACCTCTGAGAATATACAAGTATCAAAATTGTTCAAAGCGAGACATTAATTTTTATTGTCTTCAAGGCAAGCCTGTAGTTTTCTTTATGCAGTGGAGAATAGATAATATAAAATTCTAGACATAAGAGATACAAATATCAAGTGAAGCAGCAGTGAAACTGTTTGTAAAATAGCCAGTAACAATAGCGATAATAGCCAAGTGACTTTGATCAGTGTACCTTTTAGTGTCGTGTAAGCCATCTTGCCCCTTGTTTGTAATAAATATGAAGCTTCCCATTACTGTACAGTAAGCTTTTATATCAATATAATTTGAAATGTAACGTCATTAGACCAGCAAAACCAACTCATGTGGAGGAGGAAGAAACAATGTTCCTGTTTTTCTTGTGTAACAGCCATCTGACACAACCATCATCCATCCACCAGTATGAGAAATGAGTTTGTAGCAAACAGAAAGTAACACCTAGGCCCTTACACACATACCCCCTTTAGAAAGAAGGGGATTTATGTGTGCAATATAGGAGGGATTTTCCAAAGGGCAGACCAAATTATTACAGGTGCTTAGGCACCTAGAGGTGCAGTTCAGCCTATAGATGCAGATTTGATCTTCTCATCTCTACTTTGACTTGCTTACTCTCTTGCTTTTTTGTGAGCTGATACTGATACTGGCCATCCATTTTAGATATATGTATATATAGGTTTTTAAATACAGAGGCATTTAGTGCTTAGTCATGAAGAGAAAGAATAAGTACGAAGACATGCAGTGGCCAGAGAAGTTTAAGCAGTAGAAATCTCTGAAAAGATTACAGCTTTAGTTGAACCACACACAGGTAATACAAAGTCAAGGTAAGGGGAGATTCACAAATGTTACTGTTGCTGAATCTGGAAAAACTGAAAAGAATGTAAGTATTTTACTATAAAAAATATCATTGTCTGGGAGTTTCATATTCATCACTGTATTTGATGATACAGTACTTGTGGAGAGAAAAATTATTTTTCTCACTTCACAAATGCAGGGGAAGAGCAAGGCTATCAGTAATGTTTCATATAATAAGTACCCAGGCATGTTTGAGCAAAAAGAAATGGTAAAAAACTTTCTGAAAATTTTGGGTTCTAAATTAAGTCTTGAGGCAGTAAGAGAAGCATTATTCAAATGTTTTCAGAAAAGAAAATAAGATCCATGTTCTGTTACAAGGGTTTCAGAGACTTTGGCTTTTTCTATACATCTGCAATTAATTAAATGGGTCAGGAACTGTTCTCTGGCTCTGCGGATAATCCATAAAAGCTCTTGCCTTCCAGAAGAAGCAAGTTGTATCCATGCAGCCTTTTGGCCTGTGCCGGCCAGTGTAGTGTGATGAGTATTGCACAGAGTGGTATTGCTTGGCAGAGACCATGGCAAGATCATGCCAGCATTCTAGCAGTATGGATAGCCACCTGCCAGGTACTGGAACCCATAGCCTATCCCTCCTTAGCTTGTTAGTCTAGTCATGCTCTGTATTTTGGAAATACTGACTTTATTTGTGTGCATGTGATGAAGTCTTGAAACTATAATCAGGTTGGTATATCTAGCAAAGTCTCTGCTACAGGAATTTTCCTATGTTCTTCTTAGGAAAAACAAACCAAAACAAACAAAACCCCAAACTAAAAAACAAGCCCAAAAGCAATGTCTGAAATAGCAACACTAAAAATTCTCCTAATCCCTTGCCAAAGAGTTTTCTAGAATCTCACAAGGTATATTTTTTGTTTGCTTATTTCCATCACCTTTTTCTCCTAGTGTGTGAACTCAGTCAGAACAAGCTACCATATAGGTTATTGTTCTTGGAGAACTGACTCTGCTTGTATCCTGGTGTCATTCAAATTGTGGAAGAGATCTCTTCCTGAAGTACAATATGGATTAGATAGTGCTGTCTCTTCAACATTTGGCCATCAGTTGTGTGCAATCAATTCAGTCGTTCCAAAACAATAGTAAGTTTGTTAAATGCTGACTTCACTAATACTTCTCTCTTTGGCAGAATGTGGCAGATTTCTGGCAAGTCTAATCCATTAGTTATTCATCTCTTAATTTGCTGAAATTAAGTGTCAGATGCTGGGATTGTTTCCAAGACAAGGTCAATGTAGACCTGAAAATCTTTCTTTAAAGCCTTTTCTTGTGTTAACTTTAGCAGTGGATAGTGGCCACTCTCATAAATGTTGCCTTTGCATTCACTGCAAAAAAAAGATCAGTTTAAAATCTTGAAGTCTAATGTAGAATGTCATGCAAAAAATTTTGAAGCAGAAAATTCCACTGAGTGTTCTTAGTTTTTTCAATAATTTAATGCTATAGGGAAAAAGTAATAAAATAAAAGACTGCTAGTATCTTCTTTTACACTTTGGCTTATCAGTAATTTTCTATAAAAACTTTTCACATGCCCATAACTCTTGCCTGGTCTTCCTCCAACTACCTTGTCTCTGTGTTTGTCTATGGCATGCTGATTACATGGTACTGTACCAAACACCGCTGTTGTTATAGAGCAACTCTATAAAAAAAATACAGTCTTAGGATGGTTCTTTTTTTAAATCTTTTTTTTAAGTCATGTGTGTGACTCTATAAATTTAGGAATTAAAAATAGTTTTTAAAAGTTTCTCAATTTATTCATCATAGCCAGGTATCATCTTCAATTAGAAACACCCTTCATAGTAAGGATTTTTCTAAAAATGTCTGAATTTCCTATTTATTTATGTCACACTTATGAATTTCCCAATTCATGTTTCCAGTCAGAGAGATACCGATTTTTTGGACCTCAAATCTGTATTTACTCATCTACCATATTTGTTAATGTCTCTGCTGTAAATGCACATATGCTGCTCATATATTTGGATATTAAAACTACAAATGAAGCCATGTCTGAGCCACAACCAGTTCAGCTTACGGAGAGTGGACAAGCATTAGCAATTAGGCAGTCTGAATGATTGTTCTAGAGGTGCTCAGGTGGTAAGGTCCATGACCAACACCCATTAGATACACAGCTTCCTGACAAGGTTTTCCTGCAGGTGTACAGTGATTCTTTAGCCGGGTGGATTTGCCAGGAACCTACACTAACATCTGACTGTGGCAACGCTTTGGTCACTGACATTCAATTTAATGCCCAGTGAGCTTCAGACAGCAAATGGTTTAGTCTGTGTGTCCTTATAAATGCACAACTTCCCTGACAAGCTCCACTTAATTCTTCACAGTTGTGACTTTCCCTTTTCCTCAATATTGCCTTATAAAATCCCTCCTTTGCTGCTAACATGTAAACTGTGTTGCTATTTTTTAAGGCTTCGTGAGACCTCACTTTTCCTGGTGTGAGATCTTGGTCTAAATAAAGCTGTGCTGGCAAACTAGCATCTCTGATGCGATCAGATTCTTGTCTTTTATTAGTGTCTGCTTTTAACAGTCTGTTTTTACAGGGTTCAGCAAGACTGAACTTCAGCAGCTAAAACCCGTTTCTTTTTCTCCCTCTCTCTTACTCCTGGAACCCTCCAATAGATTTGGCATTATCAAATCTTTTTTCTGCCTAGCCTATTAATATGAAAAGTCCCTTGTATTATGTTGTATCCTTTTCTTCCATTGACTCTCTGGAAAGGGACATATAAGGTCTTCAGCAGTGTCACCTGTGTTATGGATCAGAAAGTTTTCCTGATATTGCCAACTCTGTTACAAGCCCCTGATGCTGCTGAAATCTCTAGACAGGGCAAGGCCCTCACAGTGGCCTTTATCACACAGGCATTTGTCATCTTGGATTCATTACTGCAGAGAGATGGAGTTGAGTTTCTTTCAGAAGTTTCCTCTTTTCCTGTTAGTTCTCCATTGCAACAGTGTTGCAAGGTTTCTTTTTCTTTATTCCTCCTTTGGACATACTTCTTTCCACTCCTTGTGGGTGGCCACGTATAACAAAGATGCCTACTGTTCGAGCTTCAGCTGAAAAAGTTCTCAAATGTGGACATTCTTTCTGCTTACTGTCCTCATCCTTCTGTGGGTTGGAGTCTTCTCCTCTAAAAAATGGCACAGACCATTGCCCAGCCCATTGTTTCATCTGCTGATAAAAAGACACAACTCATTTCTAGTGGTCAAAATGAAATTTTCCAACACCAGAAATAACAGTCAAAACAAATTTCTTGACAAGACAGCACACTGTGGATCAACAGTGGGCAACAGCTGTGGATCACGGGGAGCTTTGCACTCAAACCCATCTGTACCTAGCAGGAGTTCTAACCCAGGCATAACTGTGGGAGCCAGATGAGCCTTGCAAACCTCCCTTCGCCAAACTTCAACCCCACAGGCAAAGGGGATGAAATAGTATGGCTTTGGGATTTCCTATGGTGAACAATCCCCTTGCCAGTACAAAAAGGCACACAGAGAGCAAAGATCTGGCCCATTCAGTTTCAGTTGCCCTAGGACAATTACTTCTTTGAAATGTATCACCATGTTTTGGCAGATATAATTCCATTAATTCTTGTGGCTTTGCTAAGACACCATAGCACATTTCTCAGATCACTCACCTCTGGAAGAAGTGATGCATAAGTATGCCTGTCATATCAATTTCAAAACAAGGACTAGAAGATGGGGTTGCAACAAAGGGAAGCAGTCCAATGGCTGGGATTGAACGAGTGCAAGGCTCACCTTGTCCTATTTAATGGGGTTAAGCCGCAAGAGGGTGGGAAGCAGTGCAGTTACTATTCTCAGTTGTGCATTTTTCTTACAAGCATACACATTTCTTCTCTTTTTTTTTTTTGTATAAGATTTTCTTTCTGAAGATATCTGTTTCAGTGCCTGAAGCATTCCTTTCCCAAAAACTTACTTTGCAAATTAAATAAAAAGAAATACATATTTTAAAGAAGAGAAATGTGTCTAAGAAATGTAATGGCAATGATTCTTGTATCAAAATTGATTATTGCTAAATGCAATAATTCTGTTAACAGAAAATTTGTCCTAAATTAATGTTCTTATCATCAGTTTTTCCTTTTCCTAAAAAAAAAAATAAAAAATCTCAAAGTAGCTTTTACTGGCTACAAATATGCAGTAAGACTGTGAGAGAGAAATATGACCAGCCCCGAATTTCTAGAATTCTCCTTATTTTTTCAACTCACAAAAATAAACCAAAACCCAAAAATATAAGCGCATACAGTTTTTAGTTTTGAAAGGAGAGAATTTGTAGAATTTTCAGAAAGCTCCTATAAAACAAAACAGCTATAAAGAGCCAAATTTCTTGGCCTGGCTTCCAGAAGCTATGTTACTAGGTTCTGAATCAAGTAATTAAACCCAAATTTGCAGATAGCCATGCCAATTCAAAATAACCTGGGAGATCCTTCATGGACTTGTAACTTTGCCTTTGATGACTCTGGGCATCTTGCTAAGACTGTCTACTTCAGTCAGAATAGCAGAAGGCAAAAGGACAATATCAACAATACATGAAGCTATTTTTATATCATCTGAATCGGTCTCTATGGCAACATTTTTTAACCTATTTGGATTTTTTTTTAAAAATCTCTGTCTCTCTCTTCCCCTTCTTGCATTATTCTGTTGAGTGACAGATATTGATATAAAGATAAACACAATGTCCACGTACAAACACCTGTCAAGTTTGGAAGAGTAGGCGCTTGTTTGCTTTATACTTGACCTTTCACTTAAAGAGATATTTCAGCTAAATAATCTCACTAAACTTCTTGCCTGTTCTTTGAGAAAAAGTTACCATGAAAAAAGAAAGATATATTCTACTTGCAATCCAATTACTCCAAACATGCATAGATGTAAAATTTTTTGAGTTTGTGTTTGATGAGGGTGGTGTATGTGTCATCATCACTGTTTTATAGTTGAGGGAGACAAATACAGGCAGGAAAATAAAATAGTTTTCCACGGTCATCCAGCCAGCTAGCAGTTTCACTTGCTGTAGTAGCAGATTTACACATTCTCAGTACGTCAACAAGTGGTTTCTGATATTACACTTTATACCTAAGCTGTCCTTATTTGGCAGGTTTACATATCTGGCTCACTATATCCTTGCCTCTCCCTTCTGCTGCTGTATGAAAAATGCCTACAAATAAACAGGAAATAGGACTATACCCCAAGAAAACTGCCAAAATTACTGCCTCAAAAGGCCAGTAAATTCACAGAGAAAAAGAAATCTGTATGAAAGTGGAGGAAATTTGTTCTTGAAAATCCTATTTAACTATAATAAATCAAAGTTACATGTAAGAATAGTAGGTCTGAAACTTATGTACTTTATTGGAGGGGAAAAAAGCTAAAACTGAGGAGTGATGGCTGTAGTGAAGTGGGGATGTTAGTCCTGTGCAGCATTGGAGTGAAAGTGGCTGGTGCAGCTCTGGGCTACCTGCACAGAAGTGTATAACTGAGGATCGGTACCTTGGTGTAAGCAGACAGCAGAGGAGTGCTTGTTTTCACTGTGTAGATGAAAGGGATTTTCTTCACACTGGAAAAATTCTTATCCCTCATGAAGTGACCTGGTTTTTAAAATTATCTGGTATAATTTTGCTACCTGCCAGTTTTAGAACATAAGAACAGCAGTATCAGCTCAGCTCAGTGATCTGCCCTATTCACCATGCTGTCTACATTAACCAGACATACAGGAAAGACTATAGAAACAGAGAATGAATGATCCTATCTCTGATATCACTTCATGACTTTTTGCAGTCAGCAATTTAAAGAGTTTTTGAGCCAGGACTCTATCCAAAACATCCATCACTCAGGCTATTCTCTAATCCACTTTAAACTCATTTATCTCTTTGGCTACCTTCAAACCCTAAAGCAGCGAGTTCCACATTTCAATTTTTGTTGTGTATCAATGACATAAAAATAAAATAATAGGTTGAGCATCCTAGTTCTAACACTTAAAATTTTATTTGAATGCAAATTACATTATTTGTATCCTGAGCAGAGTTGTTTGTCTTTACAGTCACTCACAATAACTGGAAGTAAATTTTAAAAAGCACCACAGATGAGACTGATTCATGTGTATCCAACACTCAGACAAAATTGCAGATGATCGGCTGCATCCTGTTGGCTGCTATGTTTCATGCAAAACCCAGAGTGCTGTGATACAAGCCAAAGTGTCATCATTTCAGCTTCATCAGAATGTGCTTATATTTTTAAGCACCAGCAATTTTCTTACAAATACTATAAACTCTGCAATTTATTTAATTGAAAATTTAATATTAGATAGTTTTTTATTTAGAATAAGAAACTCTTAAGAGGAAGTTTTGAAATGTATTGGTGGTAGTTTATTGAGATCAATTGAGTAATTAAAATGGGTGTTCTCACTAGAAAAGTTGTTTTTAAAAAAGAATGTCAGTAATATCAACCAGTCCTTTCGTACCACATGTAAACAGAAAGTTGTCTTACAATTGGCCAACCAGATATAGAATAAAATAGTAAAAAATAGTTAAGAAAAAAAGATTAATGGCTAAAATTAGCAAAGTTATTTACAGGAGAGAGAAAAAAAGCCACTAAAAAGCCACTTCATCTGGATGAAATTTATTCAACAGTAGTTCTAAAGTAATTAGTAGCAAGAACTTAACCATAAAGCCATCACAGCATTGCTACCTTCAAGGGCCGAAAACAATTTATCTTTAGAAACTACATTCCTAGCGTGGACTGAGAAGGTAATATTAATGAAGGAAAGAACAAGGAAATAGCAGCACACTTAAAGCTGACTAGAGCTAAAATCAATGACAGGAGGCAGCCAGACTCACATGAGTAATTTATTAAGCAGTGATAGATTTGGGCAAGTAACATTGCAAAATCAGTCCTTCTTTAGATATGTGGGTTGAAGATAAATTGGCAGTTTTGTAAACTGAGCAATTCTCTTTGCCCTTTGACTAATATATAAAACAAGACTTCTAGAAATTCACTTGTTCTTTTCCTACCTGACTTTCACTGATGTATTTATGCCGAATGGTATATTAAATCCCCTGGGGTAAAGACACTACTAGAATTAAGCTTCTGTCAAGGCATTGCCCTGGGTGATTATGTTATTGGCAATCATGTTTATCAGGTGTCCTGGGGTGCTGGGCTCTGAATCAACACAGAGGGAGAGCTCCTCTCTCAAGGAGACTGCAGTCTGAGTCAGGCACAGAACATATACAGTTCACAACACTGAAGCAAAGGTGTAGGCTTGTCTAAGTCCATCCTCTCTGGTAAAATATGTGTTCATTCACACAGTGATCTCATACACTTTATTAAAGACTACAAAACGCCTTTGTATAAAACATTAATAACTTCTCTCTGTGTGTTTAAGTGGCCAGTATTCTGCTATGAGTGGAGCAGCAGATTAAATAGCCCAAATAACTATGGGAATCTCAGGCCATCTTCTTTCATGTGGTACAGAATAAAAAACCTTTTAAATAAATGTTCATAATGGGAAATTTGTACACTGCCTGCTTCCTCTTGTCACTGCTTGGATGTCCACTGCTCAAAAATTTATATTGGATTTAATTTATATTAAATTGATCATGTAGACTTTCTGGTTTCCTCCTGCTTCCTGAAATATTGAAACACTCTAACTCTTTTATTGGGTTAGGCATCTTCAGTGGCAAGTTCTTGTAATTCCTTGGAAAGCATTATCTAAGAGCATAGAGAATGCCCTCCTGAAGAAAGACATCATGTTGCTAAGCACTAGTTCTCTGTAGATCATCTTGCTGAAATCTCTGTGCACTCTCTCCACAAAATTTTTCCTTCCTCATTTGGAAACCTCTTTTGTTCTCTGCAGGAAGCTCATGTTCTTAGACTCCCTGGGAGTTAAACAAAAGTGAAACCAGTAGATATGAGGCCGTGCAGAGAGCTTTGGCTCCTCACAAGGCTCCTTACAGTGACTTCCATAGGGAGAATGTATTTAGAACATATAGGAGGAAGAGCCTTCTTCATACTGGTATCTGTGAGGAACCAGTGCTATCCTAAAAGTAATGATGTACCAGATTCCTCCTTCAGATTGTGCAGATGTATTACCTTACATCATAAGTACAGACTAACTCAGCTAAACCTTTTCTGTGGCTCTATGAGAAGAAGCAGAGGGAAGTGCAATACAAGCATGAAAGCTAGAGCCAATAAAAAGACTGCTATTTCCCTTATTCAAAAAACCTGGCTTGAAGTAAAACGACAGAGGAGCTTTTATTAGTCAAAACTCCTTCTGCTGCATATAAGTGTTTTACGAAACTATTTCATTCTTTGTTCCTTTAGAACAACCAGGTTGTCATAGTTCTTCTTTAATAATCACAACTTTACAAATTTTTAAAATCATGCTAAAGGAATCATTGTGAAAGTTTCCACACTGCTTTGTCATAAATATTAAACCTTTTATCCTACTGGTTTAACATAGCAAATAAAGAGAATTGAATGAATGTGTTACCACACAGACTTTCCTCCTTTCTGGAAGACTATGCAAAGGTATTAACAGCATAAATCGTTTCACCTTTTATAAGAAGAAAAATTCTTGACATTTTTATTTCTTGTGCAAGCAATTAATAGAAACTAATGTCAAAATATTAGCTTTTTAACCTATTGTTCTCTTTCCATATAAATCTGTGGTCACTGTCTCTTCTCTCCGTTTGTGGATACTATTGCTGTTCTATTTCAACTTCCATGAATTATCAAATTTTCCATGTTCTCAGAAGCCATGGTATAAAATGACAAGAAACTGTCTCTTTTGATTTCCTCAGTGTGTATATGGATACATATCCATAGCTCTACAATCTTCCATCTCTGGGAAAATCAGTGAGATTTCATTAATATCATTAGAAACACATAATTACCCAATGTTTCCCCTCTTCTGTATTTAGAGGGATTCTAAATTTATAACCTATTTTTTTTAGCTGTGTTTTGTATTAAATAAAGCCCTCTATTAGGAATTTCTTTCTTACAGATACAATTTAATCCCGAGTATGAGGCAGCTTCATTCCCATTATGTGCATCTCTGCATGAACAAAAAAATGGATGGCCTCTGAAACAACCCATGGCTAATGCATTAAAGGCATTAGAAATTAATATCATTACCATTAATGTGATTCATGATGCTATTGCATAGTAAGTTTGCATTGACACTGCCGGTTTCCCAAGGTGGAGATTCTGTTCTTTTCCCTCACTCTGCATTCACTCTCATGTACACAAGCTGACAAGATCTGATACAGAGCTGTAAAGGAGTCTCCCCTGTCTTCTGTCTACTGAAAATATTGTTTTGCAATGCATAAGCCATCCAAGGGTCATTCTACCTCCACTTGCTTTTCTAGTGTGATAATCTGCTCTGATTTTAAGGCTGCAAGGAAATAATATATATTTTTGAAAAAAAAAAAAGGGTTTTCAACTAAAAGAAACACTAAAAATTTTTAAACTACATACATACATGTATATATCACATTAACAACTTTCAGAAGAATTTGTCTTAATTTTTTTTTAAAGTGCCTGTTTGCCTGTGTATGTCTGCACATTATATGAACACATTCAAAAGCAACTGTTCCCCTTTTTTTTCATAGGCATGTGCAGAGACACAGGCACACACATGCTGCATTTGGGTTCATTTTTAGGTTTCTGTCCTGGGTTTGGCTGAGATGGAGTTAATTTTCCTCACATAATCCTGTGTGGTATTGTGGTTTGGATTTCTGAATAAAAATGAAGTGTGTTGCTAACACACTGATGTTTTAGCTATTGCTGAGCAGAGATTACACAGCATCAAGACCTTCACTGTTTCTCAGCTGCCCTGGCAGTGAGTAGGCTGAGGTGGAGAAGAAGTTGGGAGGGAGCAGAGCCAGGACAGCTGACCCCAAATGACCAAGGGCTATCCCATAATATATGACAACGTGCTTAGCACTACAACCAGTCTTTTAAAGGTGGCTGTTGCTTGGAGACTGGCTGGGCAACAGTCTGCTGGTGGGAGGTGGTGAGTGACTGCTTTTGCATCACTTGGTGCTGGGCTTTTTTTCCCTTCACTTATTAAACCATCTTTATCTCGACCCACAGGTTTTTTTCACTTTTGCTGTTCTGATTCTCTTCCCCATGTTGCTGGGGGAGTGATCAAGTGACTGGGTGGGTGCTTAGCTGCTGGCCCAGGTCAGCCCACCACATTTTTTCAAGCCCACTTCATGTTTTACTGGGTAGGAGAACAAAGTCAAAGTGTTCTACATGCCTCTGTAGGTGGACATGACCCCAAGCACTGGCATAAAGTCATCCATACTCTGGATTAATTAGCTTGCCTTCTGGTGTGATTTTGTCCCACACTCGCTAGCATTATCCCAGTCAATTCCCCAAGCTCAGGATAGTTGGAACTGGCAAGTGGCCCATTTGGATTTGGCCACCTTATTTTGGAGTAGAAAGAAATTTACTAACATAGACATAACATTCCAGCTGGCTGCAGGATGAGTGAATGCTTTCTTACCCATTTTGTTAGCAAGTACAAATAGATGTAACTATAATGTATCTCTTAAAATATTTGCTTTATCTATTTTTTTTTGAAAAATAAACTAAAGCTACTTGATATGAGAAGACTTTGGATTTCCACAATAATATAGGCACTATTTACCTTTCCTGGCTTCTTTCTGGTTTGGACTGAAACTAATTCTTTCAAAAAGACCATTTCTTACTGACTCCGTACTGCTATTCCTAAAATACATTGTCCTTGGAGGAAAACTGAGCATGCCTGAAATTGAGGATGCTCTTAGGGGCAAAATCACAATTTCCCTGCTATTAGTCTTCTATAAAAACTCCTAAGAAATACAACTATGGAAAAAAAATAAAAATAATGAAGGTAGGTGACATATGGCACCGTTGTAATAGCATTGCAAAGCTATCACTTCAATGGTTTCAGTCAATCAGTTAAAAGGATGGAACTCTTGCAGATATGCAGAGAAGGAATCTTTGCTGACACCAGTATCCCAGACAAGAAGATGGACTGTTTTCATATGGCAGGATTATAATCATCTCAGTCAGACTTACTGAAAGACAACTGCAGGCTTTGTTGTTGAGTTTCACATTTGAGGCATCATTTTGATGGCTGAAGAAACTCCCTAAAATTACAGCAATTTTATTGTTAGAAAGTAACATCAAAATCTAAAATAGAGCAAGCAGATGATCTGATTTAAGAGTAGAGATACTCAAGTGATTACCACATTTTTTAAGAAAAAATTATTTTACAAGAATGTGTTGCGCTGGGGTACATCACAAGGCAGTATTTTCCATCTACCTAATGGCATCTTGTCCTGATAATTTGTTTCACTAGGACATCAATTTGCACTGGCTGCATTTGGATCCTGATGTAGGAATTTGAAGTCTCACATAGCAGTATCCATTCTACTACCCTCTTATGTTACACCGTCTTTTCAAGGAAGTTTCTTTAATTCCTTGCCGTTTCCTGTGCCTGGACACCTCCTCCTCTTTTTCTCAGAGCTCCATAGGGAGATTCCTCTCAAGTGTACTCTGAACCACTCTTTTCTTTGCTGACCTGACTGACTCATGTGTAACCCTTGTGCTTAGCTCAGCCACCTCTTCATCACTGATCCTGGCTCATTGCCCCTAGCTACTCACACAGCCCCCATCATGAACTTTTAAATAAATTAAAACTGGGGAGACTCAGGACCTTTGGAACATGGGTTGCTCATCATGCTAATTGACTACTGGCTCTTTTATTCTTCATTCCTCTCCAAACAGGTATAGCCATATAGCTAATGCAAACAAATATTTCTACTTGCTACAACCCAAAGAGAGATTTAAAAAGCTGAATATCTTTATGTAGTAGGCTGAACTGATTATACAGCACATTGTATGTTACAGCCAAACAGCGTTTTCTTCGCTGCTAATGTAGTTGTCTCACTATTGCATCTCTTCAAATCTGCCAAGGCCATTTGTCTCCATTTAAGAGAGCACGCTACACATTCTATATTTTAAAATTAAAGCAACATGGAATTTTCAGAGCCTAAAAACAGTTCCTGAGAAACAATTGTCCTGAAAACCAAAGTGTAATAACATCAGTGAACCTTTTTTATTACTGTCCATAATCTATAAGTTAATTTTCATAGTCACCAAGTAAATATAAATGTTTCTGACAGCCCAGTAGAAGCATTCTGACATCCAGCATGCATTCTCTTTTCCCTTCTAAGTCACACCCAGTTACTTTTCAGGCCAAACTGTGCATTCATCAATATGAATCCAGTCCCTTCTGCTCACACTGCATCTTCAGTTCTGCTTTTATATTGCTGTTAGCCACAATCATATATAAGAACATAACTAATTTTTCAATGGTTTTCAGAGACCAGCTTAATTTTGCTTGCACATCAATTAAAAAAAATTAGATTTTATCCACAAATCTATATTTTATTCTTCTTTAAATAATAAATCTTTCAGACTTGGTATTGCAAAACCTCATGAAGCTATTTTTATAGAGATTTTTTTTAAGATAGTATCAATTTCAATTAAATTTTTTAATTCTCATTCCTCAATAGCTCAGTAACGAAGGAGTTGTTTTAAGAAAGCATACCAGTGATTTCCACTTTTTTACCTGAACTGAGCATTATCACTTTGTATTCAAAAGAGTTGTTTTAAAAAAACAAATAAAGAAACAAAAATTTAAAAAAACAACACTCCACCAAGAAAAGGATGACAATTAAAAAGGGGTCTTCTCTGGCACAGCGAAGTATCACTATTGCAGCACTGTGATAGCAATTTGAGACTAACTAGTCAGGAAGGATTTGAAAAAAATTCTATAAATTTTTTTTGCTTTGGAGTTCTAAAGGGCTTCTTATTTTCTTTTATATCTGTCTATAAACCTCTTGTTCTGAGCTTTACAGACTTCAAAACACACTTATTTGAGGTCACAGTTAAAATATTGTTATTTTGTCCTGACAGAGCTGATGTTTGCCTTGTTTAAAGTGTTTAACATCAAAGCCAACACAACAAATTCATTATGTGAAGTAGGCCATATTCACTTACCAGAAAAAACGCTCATCCAATACTTTGTAAACATTTAAAGCACTTAAGATAAGAAGCAAAATCACAAGCCTCTGCTCATGCACATCTCATCCCTTATTCTGTAGGTGTAACATCCAGTATAAAGCCCACTTAAATTAATGGGAGTCTTTCAACTGACTTCTGAATTAATCCTGTAAACAAGTAGAGGATTCTATTCCTTCATTTCCTGTCTGACCAGAAAAATATACATCTTCACAGCACAAAGGCAGAAGGGGAAGATGTTCTGTTGCCAAGTTTTGTAATCGAAGAAATTAAATTGCCTCTGAGTAACCTGTTCTGTGATACTGTTAGTGCAGAACTCATTTGCTTAAATATAACCTGGCAATAACAATCCAAACCAGGAGGAGGACTAAAATGAGTACGAGTGTAAGGAAATTGTATGAGAATTGTCTTCCACCTGGCTTTCAATTTACTGTAGGCACGTCACCAAGAAAGCAATTCTGAGTTAAACAATACAAGCCTGAGCTTTGTACTGACAATCTCCAGAGAATGCTGCAAACAACATGGAATGAATTTTACAGTCTCATATATTAGTCATAGCTCAGCATAGTATGAATTATCCAGCTGGACTTCTTGCCTCTATCCTGCCTACTCACCAAAATGAGGCACAAATATTTCTGTAGCCCCCAGGCAAATTAGGACAACACAGCTTCCATCCCTTACACCTGAGAGCCCTGGGCAGGAGGACATTGAGTGCAAGCTGACCTTCAGGAGGGGTGCCTGGCACAGGCTCTCTCTCAGTCTGTGTGTGGGCCTGGGCAGGGAGAACAATTTTTGGCCCAGGTCAAAACTGTTCCAAGGCATTCACTAACAATTTATGCACTTACCAGTGCATGAAGGATACCTTTGCTGTTGCTAGCATAGACATTCTGCTACATGACAGAGGTTTGCACATGCAGCTAGAAACTTTAATGAATTCTTTTGCACCTCAAAAGACAGGAGACTATGCCTTCACGTCTAGCTGATGGAATTATTTTATACTATATGTATTATAAGATATGGAGAAGAATAGTGGCTAGCAGAGGAATTATTTTGAACAAAACCGAGCAGTTCTCCATAGATGTAACTGATACTGCAGTACAACTATACTGTACAAGTTTTAAATGCAGAGGTTGTTGATATGAGTGATAGAGGTGACAGCTATCAAAGGCAAACTTTGAAGAAAAGTAATTGCAAAGGGCAGAAGTTAAAAAGAAAGCTCCAGTGGATCAGATATAAACTTCTAGTGGATCAGGTATAAGCAGCACTACTATTGCTGAACTCTGCACCTGGGAAGAATGCGAGGCATTTGGACTAGTCTCCATAAGTAAGTGTGAAAAGAGATTGTAAATGTAAATTGTTAGCTCATAGTGGGTGATTTTTAGAAATACCTTCAAAGTAAATCTTGGTAAAAGAGGAGCAGGAACTGATTTTGTCAGTAAAGTATCTGAAGAAACTTTAGGAGAAAATATTAAGTCAGATATTAAAAGGATATTATGTATATGGAAAGCACAAATGTAGAGAAAAACTACAGTTCAAAGTGTAAGTTTACTTCCAGACATGCTTATGATGTTCTGGTAGGATCTCTGTGGTTATATTGTCAGATAAAATGACAGATTCCAGAAGAGAATAAAAACTATAAATCAAAGTAGCTGAACAAATTGTATAGCACCCTGGGACTGGGCACATGAAATGGTCCCAAAGTTTAGCAACGATTGTGATAATTTGCATATGAGACCAAAAAGAAAAGAAAAATAAAATTTGATACTGAAAATATTTTGCTGTGAGATTGCTGTGCTGATTATAAAGATGGGAGTGTAATTGTAAACTAAATCAAAGGAACTGCAGAAAAAGCTGGGTCTTTTACAGCCAGCTTATATGCTATTTATTAGAAACTGGAGAGGCATGTGGGTAAACAAAATGATTGAGTAGAAGGGCAAAAAATTGAATGTCCTTAATTATCACTCATTATCTTTGTGAGACAGATCACCTAACTGCACAAAGATTACTGCTATTGCACTGAAAAAATAGCTTGCTTTGAAAATCCAAGCAAAGGCTCCCAATCATATTGTATTATACTGCATATAGAATCCTTCAGTGTAATTATCACATACTGTGCATATCTCATCACACAGATGCACATGAAGTCAAATGATTATTCTGGGATATCATGTCAGATATCAGAACAAAATGCAATGAAGTTAAACCACTTGAGTCTTCAACTACTAAGTACACCAGAAAAGACTTTTGGAAGATCACTAAGTTTTCCTTTGTGTTAATTAAAGTAAATAGTTTCCTAGCTGTTGATTGAAAACACAAATAACATTATTTTAGAACAATTACTTCTACTATATTGCTATTTTCAGTATCAGTATCTGAATTCTTGAGTTCTTTTCTTGAACAAGTGGTGTTAGCAGCACTGGAATCTGTAAAAAGAAAGGAACATGGAATTTTTTAAATGGTATCTTCAAAGCTTTATGGTGTCTCCAACATTAATGATCCTGGAGGAGAAACCTGAAAGACTTCAGCTATGATTTCTCAGGCATTTAAGATCCTAGAGTTTCAATTATGTTTGCAACTGAAGAGACAGCCTCCCTTGCCATATGTTTTCTCATTGAAAATATCTCTCTTCAAGAAAACTACTCTTGAAAAGAGAGTTCTTACTTCTTTGTCGCTCTGAATGTGCATCTATTTTAAAGTCACTTTACTCTATAAATCAATATTTAATCTAGCATTCAGAATTATCTGACCAATATACTCTATCCCTGTATTCTGCCAGTGTGCTATTCCTGAGGCAAAGATACTGTATTGCCCAAATCAGTTTAAAAATAAGTGATAATAAAAAAGTAAATTTCAGAAAATTCATATTTTCTTTAATTAATTTAATTTTTTTATTTTAAAGAAAGGAAAATGTACACTGTTTGAGAGTTGATGGCTTAAGAGTTACAAAAAGAAAATAAAATATACTAGTTTTGTTATAGAATTACTTTTCTGCTTTTTACTGTATCCTTTGCATTATCTTTGTTTTGTTTGTTCTTTGCTTCATTTATTCATTGTTGTGGTCTTTAAGTGCTCTTTGTGAATTCAGTGCAAGATCAGAATATCATATGAATAGCACCCATTTAATTTATCTTCTTAGGCTTATCCTCCACAGAGATAAGTCAAAGGCAAGATTCCGTCTCGAAGAAATTTTATTATTTAAATGGTTTTCTACTGCTTGCTATTTCTGCTTCATTAAGTAATTCAAGTGGATTTTACCCCTATTCCCGTTGCTATCACCAATACAGATTCCATTTTTCATGTTCATCTTCAAATAGCTTCAATTTTTTATACTGTTTTTTAGAATCTGGATGCAGTCAATAAGTTTGTTGAAGGAAAAAGAACCAGTTTCAGGGAAGGAACACAAATAATTTGTTCTTACTTAACCCTTTTTGAGTGGAAAATCTATAGCAGAACACATCGCTATTAAAAAAAAACCACTTATTTTTCTAATTAAAGAACCCAATGTTCCACTTCAAAAACCCAAAACACAACAGCCAGAATGCTTAAGGAATATTGATAAATTCTTATTTTGAGGTTACATTTATGACCTACTTTTGCAGGCCATAAAGATTATATACTTCACTCGTCATTATTATGTAAAAAATATTAATCACTAGAACACATTGCTTTGGATTTCCATTGTTTTTTTAGATTTCTCAGCTGTGCTTCAGTACACTCATTTAAAGGAGGTGTCTTACAAGTGTGAGAGAAGGAAATAATTTGATGCCTGATATGTATTCTTGCTTTCATTAATATATTGTTTATTAAAAAGGGATGAATGGTCTTACTTAGATATTCCAGGCAGCTAAACACCTGAGAGTCAATTAAAGTCCATGAAACTGTGCATTCTTAGGACAGAAAAACTCCCTCCCCCACTTATAAGAAAATATGGGGAGCCAAGAACAAAGCAATGGGAGGAAGAGGAGGTTAGAATAAAATTTTACTTAATTTCAGAAGCTTGGAGAAGTAGTGCATAAATTTGGCTGAATTAATTAAACTAATTTTGTTGCAGGTTGACAGGTGCTCAGCACAGGTAATTAATTCAGTGAGTTTTAATAAACTAGAATTAGAAGCAAATGAGAAACATCTCCTCCTGAAGCAATGGGGAAGATGTGTACCACTATCTCTGGGTGCAGGCAGGCTGACACACTGCAGCTTTCTGTGAGTGATGGGCCACGAGGTTTGAGTGATGCTACTGCATGTGCAGGAAAGTGAGGGGAGGTGGTCCCTGGCCAAGGAAGAAGAGGAGAAGAAGGAGCAACTGGCAGTAGTGCATAACCTGGCAAGAAAGAAAAAATGCTAATATATACTTTTTAAAACTAGACACATTCAATGGCCTGTTTAATAACAAGCCTTGGTGAAATGAATTTTTGTTTCTATTTGGAAATTGACTTCCCAGATACAGTGCTTTCCCAGACAGAACAGCATTGTGTCCTTATTTATTTATCAAAGGAGTAGAATAAAGAAGTACATAAAAGCCAGATTTCCAGTGGGGTATTGGGCAACTGTGCTGAGCCCATGGCTGTGCCTGGGAGGGGGCAGTTTTGTTTGCCAGGACTGCATCGCTTGCAGGGAGGGAGGCTGAGTTCACTGCAAGCACTCCCTGCACATGAACCTGTCATCACAATCCCACAGCGGTTGTTTGGTGATGTTTTGAGGCTGATTTGCATGTCTGTTGGCATGTGATGCAAATACAATGCTGATACAGATTTACTGTTGTTGTTCATTAAAGACCCCTGTCTGCCACTCAGAAGAGTTAGATATAATCAGCAGTCATATATTCCAGCTGGAGAACAGATCACTTCTCATAAAACCCGCTTCTGTCTTCTTGTTTTGTGCTCAACAAGATCATTAACATTTTCATCAGAGTTCTTTCTTCCACAGCAGCCATGTCCACATTTGTCTCAGATTATCATCTTCTTTTTTTTTCAATATAGAGGAATAATTATTAATTAAGTCCTGCAATGTTCACTCAAGTCAACCATAAGAGTTAGCAATGTTTTCACCAAAAAGATCAGGATCTGTTTGTATTTGCATTATTTATAAGGGAAATAGCATAGTCACCTTTCTTTTTCAGGGTGTATTTTTACCTTTTATGCAGTTCCCCATAAAAGATTCTGTACTATTCCTCAAAAGTAATTTTGTTGTCAAATTCTTGCTCCAACAGGACTCTTTAGCTTTTGCAAGAGCGTTGATAGGAAAGCAGATTAGAATGAATTCATAACAAATGAACCAGCTAGTTAAAGACATTTATGAATTTGTTATTATATTTATTGTGTGTTTCATTGCAGAACTTTCATTTTAAATAAGTGGGGGTTGGGGGATGTTTTTAGTATACAGGAAATACTGCTATTAGTCTGGCTTTTACTGGATAGATTTTATGAATCCATATACCTTAGGGACAACTAAACATAAGAATTAATGGCAAAGCCTAGGATGGAATACCTGGTGCCTTTTCAGGATCTGCTGTTTTTTTTCCAGTTTACATTACTTGTTTGGTTCTTATTAATTAACAACAGTTCTCTTGCATATAATTATGCAAAACTCCTTTCTTCTAGATTTAAGTAGACAATTTGACTCAGAGTTTGAAGACAATGTGTTTGTCACATCTGTAAATTCAAAGCAGGAAAGTATTACATTTTGAGTCTTCAAGTGCATAAATTTTTGAAAGTTCAGAGGTTGATCAGCTAATGCTAATGTCAACTGGTATCAGCTGTATACTTAAGATAACTATTAGAGTTAAGCAACACAAGTGATTTCAGATAAGAATCTGGAAAAATTAACGCCAAGGAAAATTCAACCCAAAACATATTGGGAAGTAATTAAGAATGTAAAATTAAAAACATGCCTGGTGTAATTCATGGGTGTCATATATGCTGTATCCTTCCTATCAGCCTTGAATCAGCAATGTATGCAAGCAGCTGTATATAAGTAGGAATGTGCGTATTGTCTCCCTAAATAATTTGCTCAACCAGGATTTTAGTAAATTGACCTTAATACAAAGCTAAGCGTAAGGTAGCTATTAGATGTGTATGATGCATAAAGAAATAATCATAAAGTAATATCTACATTTTTCATCTTGTCATGAATTTGCATCATTGATGTTGGGGGTGTGAACTGTTTTTTCTTTTAATCCTAACACAATTTTGACACTTTAAATTGTGCTAAGGATAAATTGCACTAATGATATTCTCAACATTACTGGTGTGGTCTTGGTTCTGGGGTACTATGCAGACTGCATTTTATAGCCTGCTACTGGCATTTTAAGCAACACAGTGGAGCACAGATCATCATTTATGCCAAGAAGCTCATTTACGTAAGCTACAGTGTGAAGTTTAATTAAGGGCTACAGTGACAAAAGGAAGCCAATTGCATGTGCTCAAAATACTTTTCAGATGACAGATGACTGATACCCATAAAAACAATATCCAGGGCAATTGTTAAGGTTATGATACTTAAAACTGCCTAAAAATGTCTAAGGTAGTATATTCCAAGAGGCTAACTTTCTATAAAATTTAAATAAAAAATAAAATAATCAAATTTAAATTTATAATCAGTCTTTCTTTAAGGAGGGAAATAAAATATAACTGGCAATTAGGAGCAGTTATATCCCCACATTTTCTCTGTTCAGCTCAGTGTGATTTTATAATCAGTAATTTTGTAACTGGCTTACCAGAATGGCTTTATGATGGTCCTTAGTCAAAGTAAATGTGTAGAGAAAAATCTGCTGGCATGATTTATTTTGTGTCTTTGTCCCTGCTCAGAACAGGGACAAACTGCTCAGTGTTTGGGGAAACAAGTAAAAACCTCTTCTGCCTAATTCCCATCAACATTTGTTTCTTTCTCTCGCTTTTTGTGACCACCACATCATAAAGGGAGAAAAGGGAGAGTTGATGCTAAGGCTAAAGGTCAAGATGATAGAATATGACAACTCTTTGAATTGAAAACAGAAATGAGTGTCCCTAAGTATTCAGCATGAGCTTCTCTTTGCTCCCTGCAGGGCATCTGCACCACAACCACCGCATTTTTACACTTCTTCTTCTTAGCTTCATTCTGTTGGGTTTTGACAGAAGCGTGGCAGTCATATATGGCTGTTACTGGAAAAATTAGGACACGGCTCATAAGGAAGCGTTTCCTGTGCCTTGGATGGGGTAAGTCAGTAAAATTAATTTCCTAAGAATCGTTGGAATGAAATATTTAATGCAGTGGCAATGTCAAGAATATCGTCATTTTCTTCAGTAAAACTGAAAGATAGTAGACAGCATGTTACTAAAAGGAAAACTAGGTTAGAAACCTTTCCACTGTATCTCAAGCTCAAGGTATGCTGGTGTATATTGTAGCATTCTTTTCTAAATATGTTTTAACAAAATTTTAGAAGATTTTCAACGAAGTAGTATAATGTCAAGAAATCAAAATAAAACAAGAAAGAAACATTCTCTGAATATTCATGAAACCTCTTTCTAGTTAAGACCTGTCAAGTGTTCCAGTAATTTAGCTACATCAAAGCAGTACACCGTGGGCAGAAAACAGTGTCCTCCTCCCTGCCAGTGCTTCAGAAAAACAAATCCTACAATAGCAGTGTGCTTCATTAAATAATTCATTCCATATAAAATTGTCCATTTTGCATTAGCTTGCCCTGCCATTTTTTTGTCCAGGCAGAACAGCAATATTTTACTCAGCATCTGCTGATTATTACTGTTTTGGTTTTTTTCAGGACTGCCAGCATTAGTGGTTGCAATATCAATAGGCTTTACCAAGACAAAAGGATATGGAACAGCTCACTAGTAAGTCAATCTGAAATGATAAGCTATGTTCTTAATTACCAAGATTGTCATAACCATCAGGAACTGTATAGCACACTCTAAAGGCTCTATAGGTATCCATTCACACCTGGAATTTCCCTGAGAATCACTGAGTGATCTGCAAAAAGGACAAGAGAAAACAGCATGACAGTCTTGGACTGAGCTCAACAAAGTACCAGGAATCCTAGATTTTCTTGAGATTTTGAAATAACAAGCTTTTAAGACACACAGAGCATTCGGTCCACTTAGACACCTAACATTTTTAATAGATATACAAAAGAGAGTGTTAAATGTAATGGGTAGCCTCTGCCATCCTTTAAACATGTCCAAAATTGTACTGGCAAAAGTCTCTTTGGCACCCAGATTCCTGCACACCAAACAGACTTTATTACCCCTGAGCAGCTTGGAGCCAAAACCCTTTAAATATCTCGAAACAGTTCTCCCATCCATCCCCTCTCTTGGACACCCTGATGCACCCCATTTCCTGGACTACACTGTATTTGAGAGGCAGAAAGGAGGAAATTTGTGTACTTCTTTTACATTCAACTAATACAGTTCCTGTTCATCCACCTGACTGGTTCCAGTGTGAATTTAGCACCTCAGAAAATTAACTCCTCGGTGAGGCTGTCCTTCGATTTTCTGATGGAGAAGGAGTTTGATCCTTCCTCCTGCCAGTGGAGCACTCCAACCACCATTATATATGCAAGAGTGTGCTTCCTCTGGTCAGCCTGTTTTCTGGACAGAAAGAGGAAATATGACTCTGTAGACTGGTAATGAGGTCATTCATCAGGGATGTGGATGAGTCAGGTCAAGTCCTCAGTTCAATGAATATTTAATTATCCTCCTCAGCATCATCACTGAGTGAGATCAGGATTCTCCCTCCCTTCCCTTTATGTCTCACCATCTTGGCACTCCAGCTCTGGGTGGGTAAGAATACAAAACCAAACCTCCTCCTGAGTACCCGCTCCAACCACTAAGCTCAGTAGTTTTAAATATGCATCTTGAGATCTTTAATGAGGAATGTCTTATGTAACTGAAATGCTTAATTGCAGCTAGAGCTGGTAAGTGCAACAGTGGTCATAGTCCCTTTTTGAGTGTTATAATGAGAACCTACTCCTCTGAATTCTTTTTTAACTATGTACTCATCTTTCTGGCTATTTTTATTATTTAGTCCTTGAACTACAACTGGAAAACCATTTAGGCTGTGAGAATTACAAATCACAAAATAAGGATGTCTAGACCCGCACTGGGGATGTAGCTCTGTCCCTTGCAGGATTAATCCCATTACATTTGCTCTGCTGAAATCATTCATGTGTGAATACTTGCTTTAGCTAACACTGCTTCCTGCTTCCTGCCTGGGCTGAATGCATTTTTAAAAGAGGATATTCTAAAATATTCAGACAAAGCAACAAATCATTCATTAAGAGTAACCATGAATGTAAAAAAGAGCAGGTCTCTGTACGTGTAACAGCTCTTCTCCCAGGATCCAAATCCAGCTGACATAGTACTATGAGAGAAAAGAACAAATGAAGGCGTACAAGAGACAAATAGAACTATAATTCAGCTTTCTCATCTTATTTGCAAATATATTTTCTTGGCATTTGACATCAGACTTACATAAGGAAAACAGTGAAGACAAGGAATGGAGATTCCTCCTCCATCACCAGCTGATGTGCTGTCCCACTCCAGAAGGCAGCAAAGAATTGTGTCTCATGACAACTGTTGGGCAGTGTAAAAGCAGAGCTCCTGTCCTGCTCCTCATACCATAACTAAAGCACTTGTGTAAGTTTTTTAATCGCTTACACTATATTTTGCCTGTTTGGCTGCAGTCAGTTACACACATGCTGCTATCAGAAACACATCCTGTTGCAAACTATTCATGCTCTTTAAGATGTTCATTTTGAAAATTAAGCTTTTAATTGGAGAATATTAAAAGTGAAAATGAAGGAGTTTATTCCAGTTCCATAGTCCCACACATGAAGAGATTCATGGCAAGGGGGAAGGACCAAGAGTCTTTGGACACCTCTCAGTTTTTCATGGTATGTATATGAGAAGACTGCTTGAATTGTTCTTACTGGGACAATTTCTGTGATCATCAATCTCTGGTTTCTAGCTTCTTTCTGAGTCCTAATTATTAGACAGTTATATTTTCTGTCCATTTAAAACTACATATGAAAAATTTTTCACAGAGACACTTGGAGTGATAGAGATACAGAAGCTGAAGGAATTTCCTAAAAATAATAAAAACCCCACAGAGACAAGCTTTTAGATATTTCAGGTTATCTGGAAAAGATTAGTGTGTCTGAAAGCTTAACAGCTTTATCCTGCCATTCCTCTAATAAATATTATTGCTATCTCTTTTCAGGCAACCAGAGCTATGAAAGCACCACACCTAAAACTTATAGTTAATAATCCTGTGTGAACTGCTCATGCTAACATACAGTGCAGATAAATTGTAGGAATTTATTGAATCAGCAAAAATGAAAATTCTGTCTTAGTCATGCTCTTTCCATGCTCTCTTAAGAGAAGGAACCAATGTCCTGGAGAGTATCAAACATATCACAAAATGTACAGGACACAGGAGCAAGTGTACAGATGCTTCATCACTCAGCAGAGTTTTATGACCATGTAACATGGTCCCATAAAGCCACCGATGGCTGCTCTTAACACTAATCAATTTATATGGCTTTCTGCTATGTGCACATCAGGGAGAGAGAAGGCAGAACAGGAGACCAAAATAAAAAACAACGATAAAGCACAGGAAAAAACCTATCAGAGCAAAGAAAGAGGAGAAGGAAAAAAATAGTAAAAAATTGACAAGAATTGCCTTGTGATGTAGGAAGGTACCTATCTTCACACAGTCTTCAACAGAAGAAAATGGAAGAAGATTTAATTTCAGTCATCAACTAGCAAATGTTGAATATTTTGCAATAATGATGTCACACACTGGTAAAAATCAAGACTGTTGAAAATTCAGATTGTGTAAAAAAGAGGTTAAGTGAAAAAGGACAACCTCTACATTTTTTTCCAGCTCTGCCTCTAAATGGAAATCACTCTTTTGAACAGCCACTTTACTTGATAACATGGAAAGGAAAGGAACAATTTTCCCATGGCCTCAAAGGGTTTTGTGGTAGAGACTGGTTTTTATTTTTTATTTAGAAAAACAATTTTTTTCAGCAGTGGTTCCTGCAGTTATGTCCAAACTACAATACATCAAGTATTTTTATGAACGGATGCTTCTATCTCCCAAAAACATGAAAATTTTAATTACAAGTCCTAAGTACTCAGAGTGGTCATCTTCACTAAGTTTAAAAGTTCATACAGACAGGGAAGTGCACTATGAATGCTTTTCCCCCCTCTCAAAAGTCTGTGTTCCCAGACTGACAATAATAACCTAGCTTTTGAAAAAATAGTAGGAAAAACTGCAGAAAATTTTGAAAGCATTTTTTCTTTTACATTGCAAAAATGAATTGAACGTTAGTGTTGTACGTGTTTTTTTAGGCAGGATGTAAAATAACTTGGCTTGTATTACCTTTTTAACCATGAAGCAGATAGGAACTATTTGCATCCAGTTATCATTCCAGAATTTAGCACACTGGTGCTTTTGGATTCATGAGACAGTTTTCACATGGCTTCAATGCAATTGAAAATGCTTTTATTCTTCGCAGTGAGAATACCATCCCTAACAGACCATTAATGTTATGATGTGCTTGCATTTATTTTACTTGGTTTTGAAAAGTAAAAAACCACTACTGGAAAATAAAGATTCATGATTCTGATGTGAATGTTTCTGGATATGAAATCCAAGTAAATTATTTGAATGTATATACTGGAGTCTCCTTATATGTAGGTGTGATCATGCATTCAAATTAATGTGCTGTTCTTTGAATGTGTAATCACTGGGGAAATCGCACAGCTGCATTTACTTCAGTGTGTGAAGCTCCTGATCTTATGCAGATATGAAAAGGTTTACATCATAGAATACCAAATATTTAGAATTTGATTCTGTAAGTGCTCTGTGTTTGAAAATCTGATGGTTTTCAGTGAAAGCCCTGATGCAGAATGACAAGCTCTCTGAGATTAGGAGGTCTCCAGAAAATACAGTTTTCAGATGCTTTAAAATATACATATAAATTGTTTGCAAAATATTAGAGAGAACACAGAACAGTTAGGTCATATATCATATATGATTTCTCTCTAACGGAAATATTGTCTTTAAGGTGTAGTTCTAATAGCAATTATTAATTTACAGGTTATGTAGAAACCTATTTTTTTCTGAAGTTCTGTATTGCAGGAACTTGATCATTTCATCACTTTTAAGTACAGAACTATTAGATATAAGCTATAAATGTTTCAAAATATCTGCTTGGCAAGGCCTGTTCAGTTAACTCATCACACGTGGTTAGAGGAGATTCAATAAATATTTGCAAACTGATTTTCTATTGTGCTCTTTATACATTTTGGGCATTTCAGTGTATATATAACTTGCATTAAAGATTTTGAAATGTTAACCACTGGTAATTGAAATATCTTTCAGCTCTCTACCTCATCATATCAACAAAGCAGTTCTTTTTTTGTGTGTGCATATGAATCTCATACATCAGAAAAATATGCTGTAGTAATTATTAATGCTTTCTTGACAATGTGTTTTACTTATTTTTAATCTGTGCTAGTTCTTCTCTAATGTTCTTTCCAGCTGCTGGCTGTCTCTGGAAGGAGGACTACTTTATGCTTTCGTTGGACCTGCAGCTGCTGTTGTCTTGGTAAACATTAATATAATTTTTGTATGAAATTATAGGAAGTGCTACCTCCATTAGAAAAGCATAGCTGTAAAGCAGCATTGCATTTTCCTGTGAATACTGAGATCGCTGTTGTTTAACATACCTTCAGTATTTTGGATGCATGATTCACTTGATTATATCACTTCTTTATACCAATTATCTCTCCCTGTTTACACGGTAAGCTCTGAAAGAATAATGTACTGATTAGTGGCACAGAAGACTTGTTACAGGCATCACTGAGTTATTATCAGCAGCATCTACGCAATTGTCACTGCCTTGTGAAACTTAGTGACAGTCGTGATGGAGTGCTGCTTGGCAGTGGATTGCTGTGCCAGCAAAAGCAACAGAAGGAGTGGAACCTGCCAGCAAGTTCTCCATGGCTACTGCTTTTGAAGGCAAAAAAAAAAAAAATTGTCATAGCTGGGAAATGTTACTTCTTTATACATTAATCTTGCACATCTCTGGACATGCATTAAGGTGTAGGATTCATTGTTGCCTAACTGCAGATATCTGCAATGTAGATTTCTGTGTCTAAGTTAGTTATCCCAGCCATATTTCATTGTCCATGAAGAAAAATACACACTTTTAGGGATCATACCATCAGAAGTATTTCTGATGTCCACTTCAGGGTAAGATGAATTACATCCAACCTGTGCAATTGGCTATCAGACATCTGCTCTGCAGTCTGTATGGATTTTTCAAAACAATTTCTTTAGCATTTTTCCCTTACAGATTTTTAATCTAATTCCTCTTTCCACTACAGAAATTTTATACTGTGATAACTCTGTCAGCACTGGTTATTTCTGGTTTTCTCTTGTAAAAGGAAACAGTCTTATTAGTCATCAAAGATATAGCTATTTCATCTACATGAATTTTCCTGAAATGGATGTTTACTACTCCCATAGAGTTTGTCTCATCATTGCCTGGAGTCAAGCCAGGATCTTTTTGTACAACTCACAGTCCCTGTCATGGTAGAGGAGCCAAGGATGTTTACAAAAAGCCAGTTATAATTGTCACATGGAAGTAACTGTATGTTCTCTGTTTAATTGGCAAGCCTTTGTTCAGAGATGTTTGAAGTTCACAGTCACAGTTTGCCCTGCCATTAACTGGTAGCTGTGGAAAAGAGCTGTTCCATGCAGCCACTTAAGGCTAAGCATATGAAGCCAAAGAATTATATAACATCAGCTGAAAAATGTTAATGCTGAAAATAAAGTTGAAAAAGAATTGGCAGGGCTGACTAGCAACAATTAGGTATTTTGGCACAGGTTTTGAAAAACCAGTTTGAAAGGAAAAAAACTGTTACCCTTCTCTAATAAATAAAAAAAGGAACATTCATTTAATAGATTCAAAAATTGGTATTACCTATTTGCAGGGCCATGCAGAGACAGGTTCATAGAGTTCAGTTCAATAATACAAATGGATAATAACACTCATTAAGTCGACCATTAAATGCCATTAGTATGTCCATTAAGTGCCAAAGTCCGACAGCTGAAACACTTGAATTTCTTTTTTAGGTTAGATCTTTAACCCATGTGTGTGATCATAACACCTTTTACTTTAATGGAGCTAAACAGGCCTCCCAGGAATTCATCTGGTCCACAAAAATAGTAAATTGCAGCCAAACAAGGCTAAAAACTGACATTTTGGTGAATGACATAGACAGTGATTTATGTGCAGGAAGATATGGAAAACCAC
>JAHLSL010000046.1:9197889-9266719 GCA_025920805.1 Petroica traversi | reverse complement strand
GTGGTTTTCCTGGAATAGGATATATTGTAATGAAAACTGACAGAATATTAAAGTTATATTACTCAAGGCATGTACACATACATAGCTTGATACCAGGCATAATTCAAGGTTCCAAAAGGAGCCTGTGGCAGGGTGTGTGTATGTGTCACCTTTTTGAGAATACAGCCTTTCCAAGTGTTCAGGGACATCTCTACTCTGTTTTTGAAGGAATACTCAGAAATGTAAGAGGAGGCATTTTGCACGTCTGTAATACAATACAGCCAGTATACAATATTTTCCATTAGGCACTGAAAGATCAAATGTTTGTTTTCTGTTTGACAGGTCAACATGGTGATTGGCATTTTGGTATTTAATAAACTTGTTTCCAGAGATGGAATCCTAGATAAAAAGCTCAAACACAGAGCGGGGTAAGCAACAACTGGGTTATCTTAAAGCATATTAAAATTTGATCACCAGTTTCCAGTTACAGATATTCACCAAATTGCTTTTGACTGTGCTGTGATCATTTATATCAGTGTAACAGTGTTTATAACAGATTTCATTAATCTCAAAAGATGCTGTTGCATTATCCTGAGGGAATGCAACTAAACAAACTAAATATAATAAAACACAAGTACAAAAGTATTAAGTGAATAAGAATGAGGGTTTAAGAAATCTGAGCAGAGGTTTCACAAGATGGTTACATCTAAAGCTGTTGCAGTTAGGATAACAGTTTTATGGACTGTGTGTGCTGAAGGACCTGATTTTTTTTGTCTAGCTGTCAAATTTAATTACTATGGCAATAAATGTTATTAATTTGTGTTAATTGTTATAAAATGCATTTTAAAGCATATATCCCTTACTTAGGTGAATGTTATTCTGCCATTTTGAGTACATTATGAATTTGCTTCTGTTCTTACATCCACATAACATCTACATAGGTGTATTTTCTAAATCACTGTGAAACAACATCAAAGTAAAAAAATGCCCATGGTTTAAGAGTTAAAACAGAAAAAAAAAAGGTAAATGTGTCTTATTGATGATTTACTTGCATTTACATTAAAATTGTGTTTATTATCATGAGAAGAAAATCTTATGACAGTGGTATGTATCAGAAACTGTTTTATTGTTGATGACAATGAAGTACTGCAGAAGTAAACTTAGATTCATTGCACATTGGAGAAAAATATTTCACAACTGCATCAACACTTTCTTAATGCTTATGAAAGTGTATTCAAACTTTGAATAATGATTTTTGACAGCTGTATTTTCTACTATTGTATCTTGGGCCAGGTTGCAGTTGAGCTCCAGCAATATCTGCATTTCTAATAATATAAACAATTTTTCATTTTACTGTATATTACTGCTGTGGGCAAATTTATTGCACATTCACTTTTAATTATTTTACTATGTAACTAACAGTAGCATTCTTAATAAGTTTGATGAGTATACCTATGATAAATACTTTAGCTGGTGTGATTTGCATTTCATATTGATTCAGTCAAGTCTTTCTGGTTTTCAGTTCTTGCACCATCATTTTGACAAACATGTACCAAACCCTATAATTCTATTTCTTCTGTTTTCTTTTTTTTTATTAGAAAGTATTAATTTCATAACACTTTGTCTACGTTGCTCCATCAGCATTCTTAACTCTGTAATAACACTAGTGAAATCTAGAATAATATAAAACTACCCAAATAATTTCAAAATTTGCAATGACTTAGTAATCACTAATTCAAATTCACATATGTTCTAATTCCAGTGATATAAGAAGCTGGAACAGCCACAGGTTTGGCTTTGTATATTTTGTAAGGATAGTCAAATTTAGATTTAACTGCTTTTTTTTTCCTCCAGCTACTGAGTTGTAGGCTATAGAAATCTATTTGCTTATGCTTTATTTTCCTGATAAAACAAATAACTTGCTTTCTAATTGTGCAACTTAGTAAAGAAGTATTTTATTTTAAAATAATCTAACTTTAAAATAAATGGATAAAGAATCAGAGATTGTTCTGTTAGAAATAATCCAGCTGTTTTGGGAAAAGATGTAGATACCCTAATGAGAAAGTCTTGTGTGATATTATAAGATGGTGGCTCGGCAACAGCATTCCTTGATACTACTTGGCAGATGACATCTCTTGAGTCATTCTTTGGGGCATGAAAATTAGTTCATCATTTGATCTCCTCTAAAAAGATGATTGTCAATCTTTTCTCAAGTATCTTTTGCCAGCCATGATCAGGAAGGCAACTTCATTCTTCCTGGCAAACATTGGACGTATATTTGTCCGAAGTTCAGGCAAAAGTTCAGCTCTAGGATTTGAAAGAAGCAAAAGGGGCAAAATATACTAACTCCATATGCTTTTCACCACCTTAATTAGCATATGGAGAATCAACAAGAGGGAAAAAATGTGTTGATGGATCTCAATCATGATCTCAATTCTTTTCCTGGTAAAAGAGGAAGTATATGCAAATGCCCAGGCTGAAAATTTACATTCTGTTTATACCCAGATTAAATTCTATTACTATTTGCAAGATCCAGAACAGTTTTTTAGAGGTAAAGAGAATAATCCAGTCTAATAATAATGCTGAAGCACTGCCAAGCAAATACAGATTAGTACTTTCACAAGCTTAGTTTATACTTGTCAAAGGCATTTTTCTAGTTCATTTTTTAGTCTATATTTTTAATTGGTGCCAACTGATGTGGATTCATAGAGTTATTTTCTCACCCCAAAATCATCTTATAAAAGATCATGGTTCTCACTATTTTCTTACAGAAGAAACCACCATTTTATGGGAAATATATTGCACTTTTTAGTGGAAAATCATCATTTGGTTTTTCAAAGTAGAAAACACTTGTTTTGGACAGTACGTTCAAAATCTTGTGACTGCTGGGTTTGGCAATAGCAAAAAGTTCAGTTGGTTGAAATGACTGGGAAAAATGCAAAATGTTACTTATCTTCACCATGTTGACCATTTTACAGCTGGGAATAGGTAAACCATCCTTTCTGTCAGCTATATCACATCTTACTCAGCCATGATTACTCCTGATTCTGATAGCAGAAAGAGAAGGAATAGGAAAAATATGTATTTAGTTGATTCAAGAAGATGAATGCATGCTGTATGGAAAACTTAAATTCCAGGTTTTGTCCTTTAACTCTTCTGGCAGGTGCAGAGGTACAGTTGTCTATACAAAATGCTTTGAGCTTAATGCTTGTGTACTGTGTTTTATTAAAAGTCAAAACAGGTCACCCTTTTTTTAGTACCAACTGGTATTTATTTCATCAGATTCCATACGTTTCAAGCCCTGTATTCAGACCTTCATATGCCAGGAATAAAACCATTCCAGATATTAGTGGGCCGTGCAGGTCACTAGTACAAATCTGACTATACACTGTGCACATACTGATTTGATGCTTGAATAAATTTTGCAGGTTTCTTTCCCTGTTAATGCTCTGTAATGTTCCATATTTCACACTCCTCTTTTAAGTGACCTGTGCTCTTTCTCAAGCATTTTTGGATGCAACACTCTTCCATCAGGTCTGAATAGAGGGATTTCACTTTGTGTGTCTATCCTAGCACGTGCTTATGTTTACTTCAGTGTACTGAGCAGTTTTTTATCACATTTGGGGCCTTTTTTAGATTAAATGAAAGAAATAGAGTTTGCATTAAATTAAGCCCCATGGCATTAACGTTTAAAGCTAACAATAATGTAAAGTACAGAATACAGTTTTGCAACAATATAGAGCATTCATCTTGAATAAGACTACTTACTTTTTCTGCATGACGTCATATTTAAAAGCTAAATTTGAGTAGCAACGTTTTTTTGGTGACAATTCAATATTTTGTTCTTTTTGTGGGTGTTCTGTTTGTTTGCAGTCAGATGAGTGAGCCTCATAGCGGTTTGACGCTCAAATGTGCCAAGTGTGGAGTAGTTTCAACAACAGCTTTGTCAGCCACCACCGCCAGTAATGCCATGTTAGTCCTGATCATTTACATCTTCTTGTTACAAATCTTATACAGTGCATGTGAGACAATAGTTTGATGATGACAACTGTGTTTGCTAACTCTGTATAAAGTGCTAAGCACATTTAAATACTTTAAAAAAATGTGAATGTGTTTATTAACTGAATACAGGATATTCTTTAGAACATAAAGTACAACTGTTACCTTCTTGTCAATGATTTTCAAGTTAAATTGATAAAGTGACATCCTTAAATACGTTTTATTTTAATAATGAGCTTTTAATATTTTTTTACAATATTACAATGTTTCTTTTCTCTTTTTTTCAATAGGGCATCCCTTTGGAGCTCCTGTGTGGTGTTGCCACTTCTAGCACTGACATGGATGTCTGCAGTTCTGGCCATGACAGACAAAAGATCAATATTATTTCAGATACTTTTTGCAGTATTTGATTCATTACAAGGCTTTGTTATTGTCATGGTCCATTGTATTCTCCGAAGGGAGGTGAGGAATGGCTTCCCGGTTTTCCAAAGGGCTGTGCTCCTGTTAATCTCTCAATTGCTCTTTAAAATTATATTCAGCTTGCTCTGCAAAAATATATTTCCTAGAAAGAGAAAAACAGCTTATGGTGAGATGTATAGGAGCAAGAGAAAGAGGAAACGAGAAAAAGTGAAAGATGGGAGGAAGATCGGTTAATTCCAAGTGTAAAATATTAGTATAAAATTTTACCGACTTAATTCAAGGTGTCTTTTATACAATTAATCAATTAATTAATCAAGTAAAGTTGATTTTTAAGTGTTAATCTTTCCCAATGAGTTTAGGAAAAGGCAAACATGAATGCCCTTCTGAAGACCAAAAGCTATAGATTTTTACACTCTTTAAACAGATTCAAACACATTTTTTGAGTTTATACTGTTCCTGAAAGGGAACACTAGGAGTGTGGTGTATTGGTGAAGATCTCCTATTTCAGATCTACAAACTGAGGTTCATACTAAAGTTATGGGGACAGCAAAGATGAAGACAAATGAGTGCTGTGAGAACAGTGAGGACAAGTAGGACCCTGGCCTGCCCTTCACAGCTCGGTGCCACCTGCCACAGGATTCATCACCACTGAAATCTAATGGCAAAGCTCCTACACAAGTGCTCTTTAATCTGGCTCTAGTGACAGCTTCTCTAACCTGCCTAACCTGCTAACTAACCCCACATTTTATTGAGATGGGTTTGAGAGCAGTAGCGTAACAGCTTAGTTGGCAGATCTGTGGTAATGGGGCCCTCCATCAAAAATGATCAGGTGGAGCTGGACTGGAGAGTGGTTCCTGGTCCAAAGGCATACCTGTGTGCTAGTCATTTATCAGCTTCAGGATATTTTCCACAGCAGTAAACCAAATCATAATGTCCAGCATATTTCCCTGGGATGGACAAGAGTTATTTGAAAACACCTCAAGACTGAAAAAAAAACCCAAGGAAGATGTTTCAAGAAAGGTTTATTGTCAATGCTGAGTAAGGAATCTCACACAGGGATTTTCCTTCCCACCACTGACATCCTTTAAACACTGAAATTCAGTGCATTACTGGAAAAGAATTATGAGTAACATAATTTCTTTAATTCTTTCAGTATTGTACCACTTTGCATGAGATTTATATCAATATCCTTCACAGTATGCATGTCTGATTATCTTATCAAATAATGAAGTTTTCAATTTTTAAAGAAAAAGTCAGTATCTTGCAGAAATTAGAACCTTAAATTGTGCTGATTCCTTCTCACTTTAATCATGCTGTTAAGGGCTATGAACTTCTGTATTTCTTGGTTTATCAGCTCTATATTGGAAGGGGCTTACCTCATTTAATAGCTTTTCTTTTCTCTTCCTTTGACTTTTCCTTTTGTTCAGGATAAAATTATATGCAGAATAAGAGATAATACTCAAGAAAAATCTATTTTATGTAGAACTGTCTTGCAATCCCCTTATTTTCTTCAGCAATTTCTTTCCCAATATGATTTACATCTGTGAGAGTAGTCTCATCTGTAAATCTGAAAGCAATCATTTTGCATGTTCTTTTTGTATAATGGTAAGACTAATGCTAAGACACTGCATTCTTTTCAGTAGAAAGAATAGTGGTTCCATACTGGTTTTCCTGCCTGTGAAATTTTTGTATCCATTGGGATTGGTAAATTAGCCTACAAAGGGCATACCACCTCCCATTTAGTGTCCTAGGGAATAATTTTTATTTTAAAATGTATTCCTTTTTCTTGAGGTTGCATGTGAAACATTCAAAACTAAAGCAAGTATGAACGATATTATCTTTCACAGAGTCATAGAATATTGTCAGTAGGAAGAGACCCATGAGGGTCATTGAGTCCAACTCCCTGCTCCTCACAAAACTACCTAAAACTAAACCATATCACTAAGACTTGTCCAGACACTCCTCGAGGGGCTTGGAGCCATGACCAAGTATGTTCCAGTGACCGACCACCCTCACAGCAAAGAGCTTTTTTCTAATGTCCAATCTAAATTCCCCATTCACTTAATTTCCTCGTGTTCTAATTCCATTTCCTTGGGTCCTGATTCCATTTTCTTTTGTCTTTTGGAAGGATCCAGAGAGGCTGAAACTATACCTGGTTATCACTCATTGATTTTGTCAAAAAAGACCAAAATCTATGAGAAATTCGCAATATAACTTAGCATAGCACAGTATAAAATAAAATTTAAAAAATAATAATAAGGCAGCAGTTAAGCTTTCATCAGTAGTAATACAGTAGCTTATTTGGAAAAAAAATGTATTTTGATTGTTGATGAAAGATGAAAATCAACAGACATCTTCCAACAATGCCCTAAGCCTTGAATTAAAGATGTCATTCCTATTCTAATTATAGTTCTTTGCTATAAATGCTTCCTTCCCAGGGAATGCTTCAATAATGTTGAACATCTCATAGAAAAATTCTTGTCTGACCATACTCACAGGTGCAACTGTGGTGGTTGAGGTGGAATTAGTCTTTTTTATATGTAAACTCAATTTTCAAATTTGTAGGAAACCTTGACTGCAACCACTTTCAGATCACTGTTCCTAATGAAAGCAATATGCAAAAATAATGGATTATAAATATGCTTACACAGGAATTTACAATCAAAACTGTTTATGTGTAGGAAATCAGCTAGCTATGGTTTATTTTATTCACTGCATTTTTAGCAAATCACAGATAGATAGATAGATAGATAGATAGACAGATAGATGGATATAATCTAACTGCCAAGAAGCATTACTCTATTTAACAACTAATAGAAGTTTCAGCAAGTCAATCTTAGCAGTTACACATCACAGTTCTAACAAGGAAATTCTAGAAGAAAGGCGTTTTATAAAGCAGCTAAATAATCTATTTACATGGCACTTTTAAAGAATTACCTCATGAGAAGACTTCCCAATGAAGCCCAAAAGCACTAAGATTTGATAAGGTTTTACCTTATCAAAGTGGAGGAGGTGTTTCTTCTTCAGTCACAACAACTTAGGCAGAAGTAAATGTACAGAGATAACTTATTCACCAATCAGTAGATTATCTTCAGCCAAAATGATAATAGTGTTGGTGGAAAACAAAGAAGCCTAGGTATATTACTGATTAAACTCTATTTGACAGAATACATTTAATCTTCTTAAGTCCTCCAGATTTAAATTGAAAACTGGTCAAAACACTTGTGGAATCAATTAAGGCAGTATTTTTCACATGGGAAAAGAAAATTCATAGAAGTTTATTCCAGAAGCAAAAAGAAGTAAAAGATAATGCACTTGAATTAATTTTAATTTCAAAAATGTGTATGATCTGCACTTATTTGGCTCAGTTTGCAGCAGCAAAGTCATAGTTGTCTACTGTATGAAAGTCCAGTGAGTTATGTTTCAGTCTGACTCTAGAGTCTCTCTTTCCAGCTCCAGAGCCCCTCAGGTGAGTACAGGCCAAGAGAGTGGCCACCATGCAGAGTGGGCAATGCAGTCTTTGCACTGCACATGGTTCCTCCCAGCTGAAAGAGTAGTCTGGTACTTCTGGTTGTCTGCAAAAGCATTTAGCTCTGCCAGTGCCTGTCAAGGGAATCCTGCCAACATATTTGTCACTCTTGACGACAGCTAGAAAGCTATCTCAGTTATAGCCTATAAGATTGATCTAATATTTATAGCATGCCAGCACAGGCAAAACAATAATTCTGACTGTCAGGGGGAAAAAAAATTGGGGAGGAGTATATCACCATAAAATTAAAACAAGAGGACAGCCCTGTTTTACTGTGCCTTTATTGTCATTACTTCATAAAAAGAGACAGGCTTCTACAATTGTATATAAAAGCACCTTTTTATTCCTCTTAGTTTTATTGATATAAACATAAATGATGGAAACGTTTGTTACTTTATCTAGCACACTGTATTGAACACCTTTCATGACTGGGGTTGCATTAGGAAGCAAGGGACCTTCACCAACTAGGATGTACAACTGGAAGAGAACTAAGTGATATGACATCTATTTCACATCAATTCAGTGTCTTTTGGAAAGACATTAAATCTTTCTATACTTCTATTTCCTAACTTCTAAAATAAATATGGTAATTTTTAAGCATAAGACCTTTCATATACTATTTTGAAATTTTGGAAAAAAAAATGCAAATTAGTTAGATATTATTGCTTTATGTTGCCTTCTTAGCCCAGAGAGCCTAGAGTTGTTCTTTTTTTTTTTTTTTTCTTTCCCTCACCTTGCTGTTTAAACATCTAATTGGGCATTGGAAGATGGTGATGGATGTGTCACAGAATGATGCAAGGGGTCAGCATTGAAGCTTATCTATCTCAGCAAAACAGTTTGCCTGATCTGCTTGAACACAGGATGCTTTAAAGCTGATTTGAATCACACTTTGTAACTCATGTTAATGCTGGTGATGGGAGGAACCCACACGTATTTTTTTCTTTTTCTGTGCTCTGCGGAGTAGAGAGCATTTGGATTATTCATCGTTGGCGTCTAGAGCCCACATTTCAGAATTGCAGGAGAAAAATAAAAAGTACATGAGTAGGGCAAGGGTAAGTTATAAAAGCTTGGAGCTGGTTACTGTTGCTAAGGAAACTACTTCCCTGCTATCCGCACGTTCATCACATCTGTCTCTCCTCTGCCTGGCTCTAAAAAATCTTGTAACTTGATGTTAAAAGGCAGGGGGGGGAAAAACAAGATTATGTTTCAAAGTAAAATATAAAGACAGCATGGTCTTTACATACTCAACAGTTTTGAATAAGCAGTTTAGAAGAGTAAGCTGGTATTTAGAAAGTTCAACCATTTTGATTCTGACTTGGGTGGGAACATCTAGAAATTGCAACATATGTCAGTATCATGGATAATGCTACATTTGACATTCTGTTAACATGTTAAATCATATGCTGCTTGCACTTCAGAAGCGTTGTAAGAAACATACACTTTTAAGAGGATCCTAAAATCAAGATTCACTGCTTTAATGTAGAAGCACTGAAAGTATGGCATGAGATTCTTGAGGTCTCTGGAGCCATTAGAGCTGGGGAGCCTCCAGGAACACAAGAGTCTCAAAAATTAGGAGGCTTGCTGCACAGAGTGCAGTGACATAAACAGTATGTTCTGAAGTAACAATGCTTTGGGGTCAAGCATCATATGCCTTGAGTTGGAATTCAGCACAGCTGGAGATGCTTTGAAGGAGGCATTTTTTTATTATATTTTTTGCAAAATCACTGTGCCAGTGCTTATCCAAGATCATAAAACTCTGAAGTGTGACCTAGCTTCAGCATTGATAAAGTGAGAGAAGACTTGGATTAAATTTGCAGCAACTGGGAGATGCCAAATTTAATTAGCATCAAACACATGGAAAACCAAAGCAAGTGTAGTGCCTAAAATCAGAATCTGGGTTTCGATACAGCACACTTTAAATTACAATGTGTGGTATGTCTTGGTGTTTTGAAATCAATCCAAACCTTCCTACCTTGCTTCATTCTGCCCTTTTTTTGGCTCCCTCCACCTGCAGCAATCACTTATCAAGACTGCAGAGCACTCCTATTCATTTAAGGGTTGAATCCTTTAAAAAAATGCTTTCTAATAAGAAAACTTTTTTTATTTAATTTTGATTTGTGTGAAAGGTTCTAAACAACTCGCAATAGAATATGATACATTTAGAGGAGACAGTTCCTCATCAGCAGCAATTGATGAATTATCTTCTACTGTTCACAAAATGTCCATGGGTAGAAGACAATTTTCTCCCTTTTAATTATTCTGAACAAGACATCAAGTAATTTTTATAGATAATAAATGGAATGTAGTTTTTTATAGGCATTTCATTCATAGTACTTTTATATCCAAACCAGAAATTGTATCACCCAACCAAGTTCCTGTTTTCCAAGTCACATCTTGCAGTCAGGAATATGATCATATATTTAATATAGACACTTGCATTTCTGGCTCTAAAGTTCACATTGGAAAACATTATATTACAAAAGTTGCCTTGCCATCCTTATTGTTGAGAGAAAGCAGTGAAATATGTTTGCATTCTGCTGTCAACAAACAGGAACTGCATTTTCCTTTTGAATGTGCCTCTCTGTTGAAGCACGTTTTCATTTTCTTACTAAGGCCTTGTACTAAAATTCATGCACTGAAAGTAAAAATAGCATTTCCTTTGAAAAATGATTCCTCAAATATAATATGTTTTAGGGACAAGTCTTCAAATTTACTTTATGGATGAAGTTAATAAACAGTAATTTCTGATAACTTCCTTTTGTACTTTCAAGAAATTTGTCTGTGTGCAAACAGCCTACTTTTCTTCTTGTGCTCACATTGAAAATACTTCTCTCATCTGAAGAGTTTTACTCCTAGAAGAGATGTATTAGGTTCCCTGTACTTGGGGTTAAAGATTATTATTGGAATCAGTAACATCTTTCAAATAGACTTATTCTTTAAAGTACAACTGGAAGATTACCATAATTGTTAAGAACAGATTTCAATAACTGATTGCAATAACTGTGAAGAACTGTCTTTCAAGAATCATACATTTATCAAGAAGAAGATACACTTTATATTGCAATGGTTAGCATTATATCTCTTAATCTTGTAATCACACCTCTACCAAAGTGAATGAAAAGACAAAGTCAAATATTATCACCAAGACCATATAATCACTGTCTAGTAGCTAATTCTGGCCATACATAATCTAATTCTGAGGTCTTGATGAGATACACTGGCAAATTTGTATCAGCCACACAGTATAACAAATGTATGAAATGGCAGAAATAGGCATTTACGTTTATTGCCTCTGATTTATTAAGTGGGCTAAAGAAAAGTCGTGCATTGTATTCCACATTATTTAATTTTATCTCTGATAGGAATTTATGATGTTACACAAGAATCAGTATAAGATTTTTTTTCACAGGTTCAAGATGCATTCAGATGTCGGCTAAGAAATTGCCAGGATCCAATCAATGCAGATTCTTCAAGTTCTTTTCCTAATGGACATGCTCAAATAATGGTTAGCTTTTATTTTCTTCTTTGACTATGAATTTAGTGTTCCTAACAAAAAGAAAAAACTTATTGTATTTGGCAAGTTTGCATAGCTGAAATATTAACACCTAAGCAAAAGATAATTTAGGTAATTATCTGCTTGTTTAAATATCTTAGCTAGTTTTAAATTATTAGTGCAGTTATTTAGTGGAGTGCAATGAATTAGTACCTTCCACCAGTGTTCTTTAGGACAAAAGATTCTTACATAAGAGAATTAAAAATAATTTAATAATATATCGTGACTATTCCTGTGTAAAGAGTACTAATTTATTTCCCTTCATGAGGCCTTGAAAAATGTTCTCAGACAAGACAAGAAGAAAGTGCTAGACATTCTACAAGGAGAATCTATTTAATACGTTAAATTAAGAGATAGTGAATTTTGCTATTATTAGGTAATATATTAAGACAACATATTGGTCTCTTCACTTTGAACAACAGCTTGTCTTTGACTATAATGGGGACAGAATCAGGCCCTAAAGACATGCAGGACTCAGCAAAAATGAAAGGTGCAGCAAGCAGATGCCCTTCAAAATGATGACTCAAAAATAAAATTAATGTTTGGACTTTACAAGCAACAAAAAGATCAGTTTTACTGAACTTTTAGCATGGAATAACCTTCTTGTGAAAATAAAAATAAAACGTAAATTCTCTAACAGAATAAATAGTTTTGTTTAACAAGGAAAAGTGTGTTTGATTTTCAACTGTTAAAATTCTTTTTTAGTTCTCACAATTAATTTTTGCACAATAAAAAAAAAAATAATTGTTTTCAGGGAGTACAAAAATTGTATATGACTGCATTAATATCAAGAAATATCAGAATATTTCATAACAAATAAGCACTTCATAACAAATTAATGAAGTTTCAAAAAGGATGGGCTATTTGAATTACACTTATTCACAGTCATTTATATTGCAGGCTATTTTTCATACTTCTTTTCATAACATTGCTATGAAAAGCTTCCTTAAAGAAGATCCTTTGATGAGATGTAGCAGTTATTCCATATACATTAAAAAATATATACTCTATCATTTTATTAAAATTATATACTCTACTTCCAACTATTTTATTTTATTTATTTCTGGTCAGGCAGCATACTTTGAAAAGTTATACATTAGGAAACTTTGTAAAGCTCTGCTGTTGTAAAACAATACAGTTCACCTTCTCAGCAACAAGAAACCACTTTTAAGAGATTATGACCCTGTAAGTAGGACATTTTGAAAGTGCTAGTTGGCACAAAGGTATTGTGGTTTATTTTTGATAATAATGGCTGTTCTGTTTCACTGTTTCTTGTTACAGACTGATTTTGAGAAGGATGTGGACATTGCTTGTCGGTCGGGTAAGAACACTGAGGGAGTATTTAGTAGTCTTGTGCTAGTTCCTTGTGAAGTGAAAACCAGAAAAGCATTGGGACTTAGCTGTTTATAGGAAATATTTATGAATTTAAGCAAAAGAAGATGTGAAAAATTATATCATCGTATGAATAAATTTATTTAATTTTCTTACTAAGGCCTTAAACTAGAATTCAGCATTTGGAAAGTAGTCAAAGGCATGACTGTCTTATGGAAAAAAAACAGTTGTCAAAAGAAGATAATTCTTAACACATTAAGTTTTCCTTCCCCAGTACTCAAGCAAACTCGAAAACATCATTTTACTTCTATTAAAAAAAAAATAGTGTATCTTGACAGCTGTATATGTGAAGGATGTATCAATTTGTATTCATTTTAGAGGGTATATTTTTTTAGAACCCAAAGTGAAATCAACAATAGTTTAAGGAAATTAAGTTTTTATTCCACTTTACTGAGAAAAGTTATGGGTTTTTTAAAGATATGATCTTTAGTAATATGATCTTTAATCATTTGGCTGTGGTTTTTTCCATATATTAAAGACAACACATTTTCAGCTATTTATTTGCCAACCTAGTTTAAATAAACTACAGTGTAAAATAAATGACCATTTAAACTCTACAGAAATTTTTTAATCTAGGAAATATTTCCAAAGAACTGTTTTTCCTAGGGAAACAGTCTTGCTTAAACACCCTCAGTTTTCAGTAAAGGGAGAGAGAAAGAGAGAGCGTGTCCTCTCCACAGGGTGAGTCAGAGCAGAAGCCTGATTTAGCTGTTCTGCATCAGCCACCTGAAGGACACTCTCTCTTCACTGGCTATATGAGGAGCCAAGAAAGCTGATCTCATTAAGGTGAAGTTTGAGTTTCCAGTCACCCACCTTTAAAAACTGACAACTGAGTTTCTTGCAATGTAGACTTAGTTCCTCCCTACAGGTCACTTTTAATATGCTCATGTATTTTGAAGGAATCAGGATAGGGCATCGTAACACAAATGCGTGTGTGTCACCATCCAATGCAGACAAAAATCCAGCATTGATCCATGTAATTCCCACTTCTTACCTGTGATAACATAGCTCTGCAGTACAGAGGGCCTTGTCAGAGGCATCCTAAAGGAGATTGACTCCGAATGCAGTTATGAACAGGTTTGCTAGATAAGCATTTGAACTCGCTTTCTGCTAAAGAAAAATGTAAGGATTGATAAAAATGTCACTGGAAACAATGAAGAAGCCACCATATTCAGGTATTTGTGCACTGTTGTTTAGAAGCAAATTATTCTGTTCATTATGGAAAAGTGAGAGTTAGTTTAGTGTGAGGAAGGAGAGTCAGATGTCTTATGAGCTGCTTGCTATGGAAAAAGGCAGTGAACTGACAGGCAGGTACTGGGGGATCTGGGTCATCAGAGCCCTTGGGCAACCAGAGGGATGTAAATGGAATGCCTGAGATACTTCAAGTTGTCTTTCCGTCTTAGTCCATGAGCTGGGATTTGTTATATAAAATAGCACTGGCATGAATTAAAACATTTTTAACCAGGACCAGAAAATCCCCACAGCCAGCTGGAATAAGTCCAGTAATTGGTTACTTTATTTTTTTTTTCATTCATTGCAGATGTTGGATTATAGACTTACATTTATCTTTTTAATATGAATAATTGTGGTTGAATAGATGCTTTGCTTTTGAAGACCTTCTTTAATACTTCTGGAAATTTTGAATTTTATGACAGGATTAGTAACTTTTACATATAGAACTCACCCCAACAAAGATTGCTGGATGTTGCTACAAGTTTGACCAGGAAGGTCTAGGCATAGAACAGAAGTGGATTATGACTCTTCTATAAAACATGTTTATATTCTTTATAACCTTTCCAGATGCAGTAAAATATTCATTCTGATACCCATGAAATTTCTTTCCAGTATGGTAATTCTTGTGTCACTTTTATTTAAAACATTATTTAACAGAGAAGAGTTTTTAAAAGTCAGTGAAAAGGAACATTTAGGAGTTTAGGAACACATGTTCATAGTTTTAATCTTATGGTAGGTCATTACAATGGATTGACAAAATTATTCTGCCTTACAATCTGTTTGACATTTTCCAGGAAGTTATGTGAAGTTAGTAACAGCAGTATAGATGTCATACTGTATTTTTTTTGGAAAACCCTTAATGAGTTCCACATGGCAGGCTTTTGCTCAAACTTTAAGTCACCTAAAATCTATGTAAGTCAGTAGGAATAAATTAAGAAGTGCTTTTAATTTATATAAATGACTGCCACTAATCAGAGATCAGTGTCATTTATACACAGTAGATTAAGAGGAAAAAAAAAACAAAACCACAGAAAATCTGCTCCTTAAACAGTATTTATAAAATGAAAATTAGTAAGTTAATAAGATGCATTGGTAAGGGAAGCACTGCTAGATAAAACCACAAGAAAAAGCAGTTTATGTTGATATGGTTTCATGCTCTAAAAATCCTGTTCTCTGACCCACAGTTCTGCATAAAGACATTGGACCTTGCAGAGCAGCCACTATAACAGGAACACTTTCTAGAATTTCACTGAATGATGAAGAGGAGGAAAAGGGACCAAACCCTGAAGGAATGAGCTATTCAACCTTGCCTGGAAACATAATCTCCAAAGTCATCATCCAGCAACCCACAGGTCTCCACATGCCCATGAGTATGAGTGAACTGGCCAACCAGTGCTTGAAAAAAGACAACAGTGAGCTGCGGAGGACTGTGTATTTATGCACGGATGATAATTTGAGAGGTGCAGATATGGACATTGTCCATCCCCAAGAACGGATGATAGAAAGCGACTATATAGTCATGCCCCGGGGCTCAGTAAATACCCAGCCATCACTGAAAGATGAAGGCAAAATGAATATAGGCATGGATACCTTGCCTCATGAAAGGCTCTTGCACTACAAAGTTAATCCCGAGTTCAATATGAACCCCTCTGTAATGGACCAATTTAATATCAATTTAGACCAGCATCTTCCCACCCAAGAACATATGCAGAATTTGCCATTTGAGCCCCGCACAGCAGTGAAGAATTTCATTGCCTCAGAGCTGGATGACAATGCAGGATTATCAAGAAGCGAAACTGGATCCACAATATCAATGAGCTCTTTAGAGGTCAGTGGTGCATAAACAACTTGCATGCTCTGTTGTTTTAATTTTGTGATAAGACAATAAATTGTGTCTTGTGTCTAAGGGGTGAAGCTAATGTTTTAATTCAGTATAAATTATTGTTTGGGATCATACACTGCTGTTCATATTTCTCTTATTATCAGAAGTGTTTATACCTAGAAAACAAGACTAAAGTTTCAGAGCCAGTCTGTATGAAAAAATATAGTTCTGGAGATTTAACATTCCACACGACTGCCGGGGATTTCGTGACCTACCAGGTAAAGTCCACTGGAAAATTCTGTGTTGCTATGAGAAGAAAACTGTTCCTGCGAGATACACGTGCTAATCATTGACCCTACCTGCAAGCACATGCAGTTGAAAATATTTGCCATTTTATTGCTGACAATCATATCTGTCTCAGATATGATAGGTCTTATTCTGCTCTCATTGGTGTAAATCTTGGATTCTTCCACACAGTAGTTCACCGTTTACTGTTTTGTTTGCATGTGCATGCAGGCATTGGTACAACTGATGTGGGTAATAGGTACAGGTGGGCTTCGTGTGGAGTATCACAGATTTCAGTCAGATTGCAAAAGTGAACTGAAAAGCCTTTAAGAGGCTTGCTTTCAGTTATTGCTACAATCTGTCTGTGGGATTTAAATATTTTTAAAGTGAAAATTACTGAAATAACTTGTTAAGACCTAAGTGTCAAATACTGCCATTCTTATTAAGCTTTTACTTAGGAAAGAAAGGAGAGAGTTGGAATTAATTTCATACTTGGGTCTCCTCAAGAACTGGGAATACATTTCACCAGCATGTCAAATGTTTTGAAACTTGGCATTTGGTGGGACAGAAAAAGACAAATGAGAAAACCATGGTGTTCACTCATTCTCTGAAAGAAGTTACACATGGAAAAAAATTCTACTGTATATGCAAACTTGAAGCCATTAACTATTACTCTACAATGTTTGGACCCGTCTGCGAAGGGAAACAGAGACTTGGCCTGATTTTTCAATATTTAGATGCAGCTGTAGCTGATACTTCCTAAATGGTGGATACTTATTGAAATTTCTTTTTAAATGGAGCTGAAGTTTTATGTAGATGGAGTTTTATGAAGAGTTTGGGCAGAAGATCAGAATTTAGTTTATTTTCAAGAAGTATCTTTAGAGGCTTTGAAAGCAAAATATTTTCTGTGCTGTTTATATTGTGTGTGTACTAACGTAAGTTTTTACAAGATTTTAACTGAAAAATTAATGGAAAATGAAGTGTTGGGATCTGCAAGGAATCAAAAATTATCTATGTTTTCATTGTTATTAAAGTGAATATATATAATCTTGAACAAATTTTCAAAATTATTTTTAAAAGATAGTGTAAGTGCTTGCCCATTCATTACTCAAATAGACAGGCTCTTTTAAAGCAAGTCTGCATTGTTATAGAAATTATTACCCTCAGTTCAGGTATATTGGTTAATAGATCTTAGGTGGTGCACAGGAGTTCATAAATTTAATGCAACCCCAGAAGCAGAAAATAGCTAAGGTCACCTTCCAGCAGTTTCCTCTCCCACCTATCTTCAATACTGTCTTTCAGATGATTTTTGTCAGATATAGAGACTTAAATCCAGTCCAGTTAGATTAGAAATATGGATGAGATATGTGAGGATTCATAATTCTTTGAGAAGATGGACATATATGCCACCATATCATCCACTCCAAGTTAATTTCTGGTGATGCCTCCTTCCCTCCATTGGTGGCAAAGTTCATCTAGGTCACCTGGGAAAAAAAAAAAGCAGAACTAAGTTAAGTTGAAAAAAGTCGTGGCAATAGTTACTTCATGGTACACAAAATTATAGTTCCTGATGCCACTTTGGAATATAGGCCTAAAGATCTATCAGTACTGCTCCTTTAAAGTTATTTTTTTCCCTGTATTTGTCTCATATTTTAACTTTACCTCTAAGATGGGATGTAGACACAGAATTGCAGTCACCATTCTGTATATCATTTTTATGCTCAGAAGAGACTACTAAGAATGTATTAGAAAATATAGTAAAATATAATAAGATAGTAAATATGTAGTCTCTTCTAATTTGGGAAACATACTAGGTTTAGCAGGCTGTATTTTGGTCTAGAAAGCCAGTTATGTTTATAAAACTCATCAAACCCAGCATAATCCCATGTATTAGGGGAAAAAACACAGATATTAGTGCAGGTCAGAAATTAAAGGAACTGTTTCGGCTTTTGTGTCTGACTTTGTGATTCTCCACATTACTTGATGAGGATGTGCTGCACTGAATTGAAGATAAGAACATGAAAGAATATTGTATATAGAATAAAATCAGAGTCTCAAGCAGATCCTAATAAGCAGATCCAGCCAGATAAAGAACGTGAACATGTTTTTACATGTGCAGTGTGTAAGAAGCAAGGGTTGAGGTAAAGCCCAAAATATTATTGGCTGGAACTGACCAGCTGGATAAACTTTTGTGTGTGGTTTAAACAAAATATAAAAGGGAGGGCAAGGGATTTGTTTTTTAGAAGATTCCAAGACTTTTCAAAGACAGGACTTCGTTAGACTTTATGGAGCAAGAAAACCTACAGCAGGACATTCAAGATCACCCTGCCCACCGTTTTCCTGACAGAGCATGACTAGACCAGCTCTAAAGGAGAAGATCCTGAGCAGCAGAGAGCTTCCCCCTCCTATCCACTCGTAGTTGGAACACAGCTACTGTATCAGCACAAAAAAACTTCTATCCTGACTTTTAACTATGAAGGGAGGATCCACCGCTGCTACCATTGTATACCTAAATGTAGGAATTCCCCTTCAGAAATGGGAGCTCTTCACATTTGGCTCCCCTACAAAGACAACTGAGACAAATAGCCCTTTTTAGGCCACTTGTAGACATCTGTTCCAGGATGAAGTAAATGACATGCCTCAGTGCAGGTGTCTCTTTTCAGATTCCATAGAGGAAGCCAGAATGAGTAGTTCAAACACAAGCATCAAAAATGTTGATGTTCTAAATTTAGACAGATGAATCCTACTGTGTGTCACAAACTTTCTTCTAAAACTTTTACATCTATATTTTTCTTTTCTGAAGGAAATACTTACATGTGAAGAATTAAATGGTTTATTATATATGGAAGAATTTTAGTTTTTGAAAGAGTTTGAGAATACCATAATATTTACATATAAGCATTGCCCAGATAAGTATAAATTTAAGGATGTGCAGATTCACAATGTACAAATTGGTGATTTTTTGTTTTGTTTGGTATGCACCCAACAGTACTTATGTGATCATGGGCACAGGCAGGCATATTAGCACATCACGGAGTTTCTGAGGAGGACTAATCAAACATCTGGTTAATCTCCTGCATATCCTTTATATGCATAGATTAAAACTGGCTTTGCTACCTTGGCATCAAAGTGGGTTGGAGTATGCTCCTTCAGTTCAAAGTGTTTTGATTTTAATGAAGAAAACACTCAATACAGTATTTTGGAATGGTTTTTGTTTTGAAAATGTGCACTGAGTGGTGTGCTCATTAAAATGAAATTACTTTGAAGTGAAGTATTCCATTCCCAGACACTCAGATGCAGAGGAAAGTTAGAAAGTTTAAATGCAGAGGAAGAAGATGATGATTTGGGAAACGTGTCTCAGGATAAGTAATCCACCTCTTTTTACTGGACAAAGAAAATTGATGAAGTACATACCCATGGAGACACTTGCATCATTACCTTTGTGGAAGAAGAATGAATGGTTCTTTGAAGGGAGCTATGGTCAGTATAATGTGAGCAGAAACAGCAAGGAGCTGAAAGAATACAAGGACTATGAACAATTATAAAATTAAGAACATGAAAAGACAGGGAATAGAAACATTTATTAAAGGGGGGGAGAAATGTAATATGCTTTATAAGAACAGGAAGGAAAGGACTTTACAAATTATTTGTCATGTAAAGAACTGGAATTCTCTTTCCAGCCTCATATCTTCATTTTTCTGTCTTAACTCTCAGCTGTGAGATCCTTATGTGTAGAAAGTTGATTGTGTGACCAAAATAATCCTTCTGTATTCATTTATGAGAGCTCTTAATACATTCAAAGGTTGTCAGCCCTGTAGCTCCATGGCCAGATCACTGACAGAGGACTTAAGGAAGAAAATATTGTTACAGCTGAGAAAATAAGGGGATATGTTAAAGATAGTGAAGCAAAGGAAAAGTAAAGATAGGTAATGCTAGAGAGAAGAAAAGAAGACATTAAGAAAAAAGGCTGGGTAATATGACAAAAATGGAGAAAAAACAAAATTAATTTATTAGGAAGAATGAGATAAAAATAGCAGGGAAGGAACAAGGTCTAAAATCAGCATGATAATAAATCCCCAAACCAGGAAAGGAGAGAAAAAATACAAAGTTAAAATAGTCAATCTCATCAATAAAGTATCAGAGCATCAGGCAGAACAAAAGCAAAATAGTGTGAAGCCATTTTAATTTAAGACATGAGAAGTAAAAAAAAAAAAAAAAAAAAAAGAGAACAAGAGCAGAGAGACGAGCACCACAGGAATTTTTTCTTTATCATATTTCCTCACTGAATTTATTTTCAGGCATTCTCTATCTCAGATTTCTATCCCTCCCATTCCTCATTTCATTCTTCAATAGGCTGTGGAGACAGCTCTTGCCAATTTTGTGGCTCTCAGTAAAATGAATTCTAGCCCTATATCAACCCTCTCTTTCTTTCACTTGAGTGAGAAGGTCTCAGAGTCCTCTGACTTCAGAAATTGATGCAACTTATTTTCAGGTTACCATACAGAAGTGGTGGTAGAATAAAGCAGAGTTTATTTTAGTAACTGAAGATGTGAAGAACTGAAATTTTAATCAGTCTTACAAAGTGCAGCATGTATTGCAGACTTTATAATATAATTGTCTATTGAACAAGTGCTACATTTTCCCTCAAAGCCTCCAGAAACGCAAAGCAAGTGGTCTTATTTGAGTGAGTAAATAAATTTGCAGGCTACCCTATAAAAAGAGTGAGCAGCAGGCCAAAATAATCTGACAGAATACCTTTAAAGTGAGATCTTTGAAGTTATGTTGGTGCTGTGTGTTGACGTACTAAATTTTCTAGCAGGTTTCAAAGGCTTGAAATTCCCACATTAAATTCACTTTTTCATGAGAATTTCCTGGCTTTATATCCAGCTCATGAACTAGTAGCCAACAATCTTCTATTCAGAAACTAGAGTGTTTTTCAGTTATATACACACAAAAGGCATTTTAAATCAAGAACATCTATCCACATTCCACTTTTATATCTCTGAGGGCCAAAAAAGATTTTTCTTTACTTTTGTTCTGGAAAAAAATCCTCCTCAGGCTAAGATCTTGTATGTCAAATCTCATCTCAGAGTGAATTATAAACTGCTGATAATAAGACTTTATATTAATGGAGGCATGGTTATAGCCCTCACTATAATATGATATCTCTGGTTTCAATTATGCTTTGCACAATGCAATATATCTTTAGGAGTATCTGATGTAATTAATCAGATAGTGGTGTAATGAGAATGGAATAAGGAGAAAAACAGGCATTTGTCGTGTTACAGACATGGAGAGGGATTTTATTGGTCTTTTAGTAGGAGCAGCTCTTTCCTGGTGCCAGCGGATTAGTGTGTGCTGGTGTATGGAAATTATTCTTCAAAATTCTATTTTTGTCCCTCAGCAGAGTTTAAAGTTGTTCTGGAATTACACAGAGAAACTATATATGATTAGCAAAAAGTAAAATTGATTTAAAAGAAATTACTACCACCAATCTCTTTTCAAAGAGTTTTATTTTAGCTCTGGCATGAAGGGTAGGGGTTTTTTTCTACATAAAATGGGTTTTATCAATGAAGATTAAAGAGCCATAGAAATCAGAGATGGAAAAATTCTTGTCAGGTCATCTTTTCTATCAATGCAAGAACATTTTCTACAATGTTTTTTCTCTAAAACACAGTTAAACTTCCTTTCAAGACCAGAGTGAAGGACTTCCACTGTTTCCCATTGCAGATTATTGCATAGTTACATAAACTTACTTTTTTCCAGATACCTATTTTGATTTTTTTCCAGGTTTTCCCATACCAGTTTTGTTTACCAGTGTTTATATCCTTCTAAGGTTTCTGTACAAGCTTCTGTGTTTGCTTCTTCCAGAGACAAAGTTAAACAAATCTGCATCACTCTTTTATCCTTTCCTCCTAAAAGTACTTTTTGCTCCTACTCTCCTCTGAAATTTCCCCAGCTTACAGGCATGGTTTGGCTTCTTCCAGTGAAGAGCACCAATGCAGAACTGTCACTGGAGTTGTACGAAGAGGTCTTGCCTGCTTGAATTGATCTCTTTTTTTGTAGCATTTGTGATTGTACATGGGCTGCAGTTCACTGCCTACCCATTCCCCTCCTTTTTTTTTCAGAATAATACCAGCTAACTCCCTGCCACTGACTAATTGCATGGATCTTCAGTTTTTTATACAGTCCCTTTTTTACTTACCCTTGCAGCTCTCCAGCATTTGGGACACTTCAGCATGGAGAACAGATCAGTGAGGAGTGAATAGGAAACCATTATTCATATCTCTTCTAATATAAAAAAAGAGGATCATCAAATGAAATGTCAAAGGGATAAACAACATAATTTCCTTTGTCATATTTTACATATTTAAATTGTGGAATTCACTACCCAAGCACATCTGAAATTGCAGAATAAGCTCCTCCCAAGGAAATTCTTACACTACTGAAGACTTACCGAAAGTATTGAAGTAGAAAGGTGATTTTATTCTTGCCCTCCTCTATATCATTCCTGAAACATCATAACAGAACCTGGTCAAATACAAAATACTAAATGAGGCAAACCATAGATAATATCCTCTAAAATTTTTTGTTATGTGTATTCCTTTAACATTAATACTCAAGTAAATCTCCAACTGATCCTTGAAAAAACCCACAAACTTCCAGTGTAATTTTTATGTTGCTAAAATAATTCTCAGTTTTGCAGGTGCATAAAGGGAACAGCTCTTTGAAAAGAAGCATATTGTTTCAGCATGTGAGTTCAGCAGCTCATTTGACACAAGGAAATTTCCCCCTTACTCCACTCAGTTGCATTTTGTCAGTTGAATGTGTAGAATGAGCTAAATGGTTGATTTCCTAAAGCATTTAGGTATGTGTGGAAAACTCAATTTTCCTCAGCCAAAAGAGACATAACAAACTTCATATAAGAAGAAAAGGATATAAGCAGTCACAATTAATGTAATTATTTTTATGGCTGTTTTATATCATACAGAAACTAGAAAAATTGTGTAAAATGTCAACTTCCAATTGAGACTGAAGGGAAACTCCTTCATCCTTGTAAGTTTCCCAATGACTCCATGCTTCTGAATATGTTCCCTCTCCCAAAAAATAACACTGCAGTCACTTCAGGACAATGAGGTAGCAGCCAGGAGGACCTGATCATGTACCTAGCGGTGCCAGTGAAAATATTGCAAATAACTTTCAGTGGTTCAGGATCACATTCATAACCAGCACCCTTTGGTTTCAGAACTTGCAGAAGTTTGCTGCTCCCGTGGCAGCTACACACATTTTATGTTTTAGGAGAATGTGCTTGGGCAGCACTTATGCAGTATTTTATTGTACGCAGCCACACAAAGAAAGTGAAGCACAAGCACAGACCTGTTGTTCCTTACTATATAAGTTAAAAATAAATGTTTTTGTGGTAGGTTCTTGTTGAGCCCTCTCTGAGAAAAACCTGTTTGGTCATAACTGGTGTGAACTAACAGCAAAATTGCAATACTTGCCTCTTTCTGACAGTAGCACAACTGAAAATTTTGCAGTCTGTTAGATATGTCTTTTCACTGTATAGACAGTGGCAGGGCTAGCTGAGTGCAAAACCTAATAATCCAGCTATGCCAGGAATATTTTCAATACAGTCAAGCATACTTAAAGCAAAATGTTTTGATTTTACAAATCACAGTACCTAGGAAACTGCACATTTCTTCCTAAATTTGCTGGGTTTTTTATTTAGGATTCAATGGTATCAGGTTTATTACTAGCATAAAAATAGCTTTTTCTAACGTTTTTCTAAGCTACTCATGTAAATTTCACCTCATTATGTGTTGTTTCTTATTCTGTAACCACTAAGCCTTTTCAGTGGTAGATGTGGACTAATTGTACCTTAAAAGCAGATCATTCCTCATCACAAATGTGTAGATTCTCCTTAAATCAAGCCTTAATGATTAAAGAAAGATTCTCCAAAGCTTGTTTAGTTGGTTGTTTTTACTTAGACTGTTCTTTTATAGAGCCTCAGAGCCCTTTAGGCATCAGTGTGTTGACAGTGTTACCAGTAATATTCCTTATATTATTGTGGATTGGAGCATTAAAATTTTACTAGAAAAACAGACAACATGTCACAAAGTGGTATAATCAAGGGCTCAGAGACCAAACAACTTCCACTTTTTACAGCTGGAAGACTTGTAAAATCATTCCTTTCAATTTCAGGAGAACAAAGCAGCTTACTAAAACCTGCAGGTTTGTTAAACCTAGTAAAATCAAATTCAGAAACATTCTTCCTCTTGACTTAGTGAGTTTGATTCTTCATCACGGAAAAAAAAATAAGTGCTGTGTGAAAAGGTTCCTTCCCCATGACCTAAAGCCATCATACCCTATCATAAAAATTAGGGTTCAACTTCAGCAGCAAGCCTTTTTGGGTTTGGGAGTACTCTTTCCTTCTTTAACCCTCCTTCCTGAAGATAAATGTATCTTTTTTTCGTTCTCAAGTTTTTTGCATTCTTTTCAGCTCTCACAATCTAGCTTCTTCTTTCTACATCTCTTTAATCTATTGCAAGCCATTTAATTTCCAACTTTAAAAGAAAAAAAAGATATTTTTATCCCTTCTTTATAGTATTTCTGCTTCTTTTAAAAATAATTTGACTTTATAATTGGTTTCTTTTGGAATCTAAAAAATTCTGTGCTAAATTATTTGTGACATGTCTAAGCAATCATATTCTGTTGCATTTATATAAGTGATTACTTCACTAGTAAATCATTCTTGCTTTATATCAGATGCTTTGAATCAGATTTGTCATAAGTTTAAAACAAAGTCATTGCTTTCTCCATTCAGATTGTCATTGCAAACAAACAAGCTGAAGCAATGGCTTCAGCTTGATTTTGCTGTCATTTATTCCATTAAAATCAATGGAGTTGTACCAATGTAAGCCTGATGTAGGAAATAATAAATTTCTGTAAACCTATACAAAGTCTAAATCATAGATATGAATAGGTACCTGGGTAAAAATGTATAAATATGATGATAATTTTCAAATACCACAGAAATTATAGAAATAAATATATTTTATACCCCAACAGGTTCAATTGCATGCAAATAACATGCACATTTTCATCCCAGTGAAATGCAGTTACGTTTATTTCAAAGAAAATATGATGATAGTGGTCTAATAAACTATGCAAAATCACACATTAATCTTAAATTACCAAGAAAAAATCTATATCTTCTTGCAAAATACCTAATATATACCTGATAGGAAAACAAGAATGTTATTTAGTCTCATTAATATGATTTGAATAGTCCCCTTGTTAATAAAACCTCTTTTTTCTTTTTTCTTACTGCTTAATAGAGAAGAAAATCACGTTATTCGGACCTTGACTTTGAAGTAAGTTTTACTGAATTATTCCTGAATATTAGAAGTATTTTCCTAAAAGTAAATGTGAAGTGTTCATTTTAGCAGATTTTAGCCTTCTGGCATAGTAGATGCAATAGGGTTGTTCAATTGATACTGTAGAGAACGTGACAAACAATTCATTAAAACTACTTTGGTGCAACTTGTTTGCAAAAATTCTGAGATCAAACTGTCATATTGCAATATTAACCATCATTATTTCAGTTTTTTAATTCTTTGCCTCTTCATTTTCATCTGGATTTGGTTTGGATTTTTGGTTTTTTTATTTTTTTGGCTGGCTATCTACTTACTGAACAAGTGTGACACTTTTATAGGACAGGCTAAATCATAGAAGTTTGCTTTGTTCAATTTCAATACTGATTTTAAATAATTTCTTTTATCTTTCCTCAATACTACTTTACTGAAATACAAGTTTCACATCCAAGTAGTGATTATGAATCTGTCAAATTTTGAATGATGAAGTGCTTCAGGTGTCAAAACTTATAGATCACATATATGAAAAATTGAGTTCATGTAAGGTTCTTTAGGTTGAACATGCATAGTTTCCACCTTATATCCTGGTGAGTGAGAAAGTTTAGATGTATTCATTAATGACCATTTTGTTCTATCTCAGTCAATATGATTAAGTCACTTAGGGATTTGTTTGAAGGGTTTTTTTTCCCTGTATTCTACCAGAAGGAATACAGCAGTTAGTTTTCAAGGACTGTTTGTAATTTGGGGTGTTGACAAGGGTTGTCTGTTCGTGCATAGAAGTAATTTGCTATAATTCGTTATGTGTGTCTCCAAAGAAGCCAAACAACTATATTTGTATGGAACCTACAGTTCATGGGGTAAAATTTGAAAGTCCATGATCAGCACATATCAATCAAAACATCAAAAATGTTTGCAATTGCGCTAAATATGCTTTAGGATAAATGCATAGAAAGGAAGAAGAAAAATATAAAACAATAACAAAATTCTGATGCGCAAGCAAATCTAAAATTAAATTCAATCAGAAGTTTTATAGCTGTAGTGATACAAAGAATTCTAAGCTTTGCTGGTTTTTTAATTGAAAAGTAGAAATATCACAATGAGAGCATTCTCTGTAGCAACAGATAATAAAGCATTCTTCCTGTCACTCAGAAACATAATCCAACACCAAATAAACAATGCAGTACACATTCTGCTCTCAAGAAACAGGATTCCCATTCTATATTTTCTCTTGACTCGTGGTTTCACAGACGCACAGAGTGGGTCATGTTGAAAGGGACCTCAGTGGGTTATGTGGTCCAACTTCCCTGCTCAAGCAGGGTCTTCCTAGAACACATGGCACAGGATTGTGTCTATGTGGTTCTGGAGTATCTCCAGTGAGGGAGACTCCACAATCTCTCTGGGCAGCCTGTGCCAGTACAAAGTCACCTGCATGGCAAAGAAATTCTTACTCATATTCAGGTGGAGCTTCCTGTGTATCAGTTTCTGCCCTTTGCATCTTACCCTGTTGCTTGGCACCACCAAGAAGAGCCTGGAAATCTCCTCAATACCACCCTTTAGGTAATTATAGGCAGTGGTGAGGTCCACTCTCAGTTATCTGTTTTCAAGGCTGAACAGACCTAAGTCCCTCAATCTTTTCTCAAAAGATAGATGCTTCAATCCCTCAGTCATCTTTGTTGCCCTCCACTGGACCTGCTCCAGGAGCTCCACGTCCGTTTGTACTGAGGAGCCCAGAACTTCAAATGTGGCCACACCAGGGCTGAGTAGAGGGGCAGGATCATCTCTCTCAGCCGATTGCCAAGTTCTTCCTAATTCCTTTTTGGTCACAAGGGCACTGCTGGCTCAAACACCACTTATTGTCCACTAGGACACACAGGACCTTCTCTGCAGAGCTGCTTTCCAGCAGGTCAGCATCCAGCCTGTGCAGGTGCCTGGCATTATTCTTCCCCGGGTGCAGGACCCTGCATTTTCTTCTGTTGAGTTTCAGACAGTTCTCTGCCCATCTCTCCAACCTGTCCTGGTCCTTCTGAAGAGCTGCACAGCCCTCTGGGGTATCAGCCACTCTTCCCAGCTTTGTCTTGTTTACTACGCCTTTTTCTTAACTTGTTTGCAATATTGCTGTTCCATGGCCTAGTATTTTTAGAATTACTCTTAAAATGCAGAAAATGTATATATTTGTAAAAAGGAAAGGATGGGGCCAGTGGGAATGACTGAGGAATTGAGAGCAGCAGCAGTACTCTGCCAGTTGCTACTGTGTTTCACAAGTACTGATGCAGACTAACTCACCTCTCAGCTTTATGATTCTTCTAATTAAGTCTGTGGGCTTTCCTGTATCCTTATTCAAAGTATGACTGTCTGTCTAAGGTAAAATTAAAATTTAAAAAGCTAAATAATGTTGCAATAGTGTGGTGTGGCCAAAATGCTGTTCTTTGGATACCCCAAAGCAGCTTCACTGCAAAATAGAATACAGTCTGGAGGTAAGATCGAGCCAAAGGGATTGAAAATAATACTTAAATGTTCAACAGTTTCTCTGCTTTGTCTGTGACCAGTGCCAGCTGGCACTCTCTGAGACAATGCCCTTCCACATTTCTGAGGATACCAAATCATGGAATGACATGGATGTGGTTCTGAAGATAGCAAATGATAAGAATGCAGTGTGGACAAGGCTGGGACGAGTTTGGCTGCCTCTGTTCTTTTCCTTTTAACACCCTGTCTACACTCTCAACCTTTCACACATGTGTCTCCGTATACATACAAGACAAATACTCAGGCCATGTCTATCTTGAAAAATTCGACATTTGAGAGAATATTCCTGGGTGCCAAAATGCCAGCTTTTATATAGATTAATTTTTAGGAAGAACTTCACTATTTCAGTCTGGACCACCCTTGTCTCTCCAAAAAGTTCTTGAGTGTCATTGTGGGCTCAGTTCAATCTGGGTACCATTCACAAAAGACAATTTAGTCTTAGACTTTCTATTTGGAAACTAAGATAATTTAGTAGAATTTAGTATTCATTCCATGTTAGATGTTGCCAGAGAGTAGTCTTGAATGTGTTTGACTTTTGACTATACACTCATGATTTCATACTTAGGGAAAAAAAAAAAAAAAAAAAAAAAGAAGATTATTCCACTAGCTTTAGATGGAACATTCACCTTAATAAAAATAATTTGAAAGAAAAACAATGAACATACATAAAAATAAACATGAGGAAGGCCATTTTTTCTCCAAGAGCTTGCAGAAATACAGATGTATTTTTAAGGGCCTTTGCAATGGTTTATAAATAATGAAAGTCCTGTGGCTGTGTGGGTTCTGTTATAGAAAACTTGTGTCTCAGTGAAAGGAAAGGGAGAGAGAAAAAGATGACATCAAAACTGGCATGCACTTACCGTAGATCTCAAGCTGGTTAGAGAAGGGGAGTCTCAAAACTGGGCACCACTATCTTTTTTTCCCTTTTTAAATAGTTTACCATTACATTGTTAAATTATCCCCTCATGTAGGGGGAAAAAAAAAAAACCAACAAAACCCAGAGTGTAACAAACAGGGCTTAGTCTGTCATCAGGAAGTATTTCTGCTACATAATAGAAACTTTGTGAAACACTGACTAATGTAGTTGAACTTTGAAGTTTGCTAAATGAACAGTCAACATAAAACAACTTTACAACTCTTTTCTTGTTATTAATAAAGACAAGTTTGGATTCATTCATGCAGTCTGGTGTCCAAAACATGAGCAAAATTATTGGCCTGGACATTCTGGATCTTTTCTGCCACAGGCTGTGCTAACCCCAGCTAAGTACCCTCCAACTCCTGTCATTTTTTCTCTAGTTGGACAGGTAGCTTTTTCATTAAGTCTCAGCACTAACAGTTAGCTGTCAGATCAAATAAAATTCATTCTAAGTATGTTGAACAGAAATGCAGATGCTGTAGAAATTCCCAGGAGAGTTTTTTAATAGGTGTATGCTGGCAATTACAAAAATGTACAGGAGAACTGAACAGTACTAGAAACATGTGTTTTAGGATTCAAGAGCACAATTACCTTTAAATTCTATGAGAGTTTGCTTTTGGATTTCCCCAGTCACCCCACTCTCTCATTTCTATCAGCCATTCATTGGATCTCCTCTGTTTTATGCCAAATAATTCAGAAAAGTGCCTTATTACCCCAATCCCCAGGAATCAAGTCATCTCTATCTCTGAGAGAAAGCAAAGATACACAGGACAAGTATGAATACCAGACTGTCTTTCCTTTCCACAGATCAGTAGACTTCCACCAACAATAATGTTAAATTGATCACTGATTGCTGGAGCTGCATTTTTTCAGAATTTCATCTGCCATGGTGATTTATTATAATGCCATTATAACTCATAAAAGTTTAAAATCATTCTCTTACTAAACTGAAGACATGACTTGAAGGCAAAGATGAAAAAAACTCATGCATGCAGGGAAAAATTCTTTCCTATTCCCAAGTTTGGCAACTGATCATACCTGTAACATCTTGAAAGCAGCATGTTTCCATTAGATGGCTGGGACAGCATGTAGAAAATCTCCAAGGAAAATTAAATGACCTTGGTAGTGATGATGATGATGATGGTATTGTTATTTATAAGATTGACCATAAATCATGGAATCACCAAATAGCCTCATTTGAAAGGGGCTTTAAAGGTCATCTAGAGCCAAGCCCCAGGCGCTGGCAGGAACACCTTCCACTAGACCAGGGTGAGCCTCATCCAGCTTGACCTTTAACACTTTCAGGAATGGGACATCCACAACTTCTCTGGGCAACCTGTTCCAATGTCTCATCATCCTCATCATAAAAGGTTTTTTTTTTCTATATTGAATCTAAACCTACTCTATTTCAGTTTAAAGCCTTCACCACTTGTCCTATCACTATATGTTTGTGTAAAAAGTCCTTCTTCAGCTTTCTTGAGACCCCCCCCTTAGGTACTGCAAGGCAGCTGGGAGATCTCCCTGAAGCCTTCTCATCTCCAGGCTGAACAGCCACAACTCTCAGTCTGAATTCATAGGAGAGGTCTCCAGCCCTCTGATCATGTTTGTCACACTCCAATACACTCACTCCAGCAGGGCCATGTCAGTCTTATGTTGGGAACTCCAAAGCTGAATACAGTACTGCAGGTGGGGTGTCATGAAATATTCATGAGTATATTGGTCTTGAGTTAGAGTTCAGCTAAAGCCATTTTATAAATAAAAAGGAGAGCTGGGTACAGAGTTATGTTTGACATTCTCCCCATCTTGCTGACAGCCATCCACACTCTGAGTCCTTTTCTGTGAGTAGGAGATTGTCAGAGTAAGGTGTAGTCTCTTCAAAACACACATTCTATCTGACTTTAGAGTGGGGGTAGAAATGTGGAAGGGGTGTGGATTCAGCTTGACTTCCTTTAGGGTGTTGGGCACGAGAGTTATGGAACCTGCAGGAGACCCAGAAGAAGATGCGTGTCTGGAGTCTGGAGGCTCTGGTGCTTCTTGCAGAGATGGAGTAACAATGGGCAACTGCACAGCTGCACCTAAAGAAAAAAGGACAGCACAAGTTCAGTTTTCAAATCCTGATGCTACCACAGTCATCCTAGTATTAGTGGTCAAGATCTCCATCTTTGTATTGTTAAAACTTACATTGTTCTAAAATTAATAAAGGGGTGTTGTCCACATTGCCCATTTAATAGAGAAAACAGAATAACACCCAACAAATACTTTGTAGGTTGTTTTCTCATAAAAGAGAAAGAGTTACTCAACAGAGTATATTTTCTAGAAAGGAGATAAGATGGTGCTTTCTAACCAGGAATTTAAAAGAAGTCTAGAAATTGAGAATTAAAGTTGGAAATTTAAGTTACTGCACCTTCAGTTCAGATTGTTCTTTATAGGCAATAGGGAGGGAGTGGGTGGCAGTGGGTAGGAATTAAGGAATGGAAGCCAGGAAAACACAAAGTAACCAAAAGATCCATAGGTACATGTTCATACCAGTCATGCTGCTATTAGAATAAAATGTAAAGACTTTTTTTTCTGGCAGACTTCCCAGTGCAAGTGTTTTATTTCTCCTCCCACCTGCTTCTCCTCAGGAATAATGTAATGAACTGAGTAAGACATTTGCATTATTCATATTTGCTATTTAATGACATCTTGGGTACACAATTAAGTAAAAGATATCAGAAAGTAGCATTTGTTATATTCCCAGCTTTCTACTAAAAAGTTTCCAAACGGAGACACTTGTTTCACAGCCTTGTGCTATTTCCTGCTTCTAAGAAGCAGACTTTTTACCCACCAAAACTGTTTTATTCCCTTGACCATGTCTCCTTATTTAAACCAATAATAATCTTTGAGGTAGAACCTTTCTTTTTTAAATTTTATATGTATGGAAATTGCTGTATACTCTCTTAAAAGAATCCCTAAGAAGTCACTGAAGTTAAACTCCCCTCATAAATTTAGATAGCTATGTCTAGTTAAATTACCTTTTGCAAGGAGTTTTTTACCAATACTGCAAAAGGTTTTCCCTTACTCACCCCAAAACTCAGGTTAATAGGTCTTTAATTGTTGATGTCTCGTGTCTCTTTTGTGAGACGTGTTACCAAACTCCTTTTCTCAGAAGTGAAGAAGTTCTCAAGCTACTGTGTGGTTGTTTTAAGGTTAATATGGGTATTACAGCATAGCAGTAGAAATGCCTGGCCAAAAGAGCAGCCACATTTCATGAAATCTCTAAAGACATAATGCAGATGAAAGATAAAGTTGGTATTGATAAAGGAACATTGAGGGCCAGCTATTGCCACTCAGTTTTAAAAGGTGCTAATCTAGGCTTTGCAGGAGTGTTACTTGATGGAAAGGGTCACACTCAGGCATGATATATATAAGTTTGCAGGGTTTCACTTACAACTCCAGGGAAAATCAGGCTTCACACAAAATCAGGACTTGCACAAAGGCCTGTGTCCTGCGCCTCATCTATCAGCATTCCAGACTGCTGCCATTGCTGTAATTCAAGTTCAAGCAGTTACAAAAGCTAAGAAAAGCAAAGTCCATGCACTGTCGGACTGAGGTGAAGCATTCTCAGACCCTCCCATCCCCGGACTATCCAGACCACAGGACCATGAGACTGGTCAAACAGTGAGCAGCTTTCAGCTTGGCTCCAGAGGCTGCTCTGAATCCATAACTGAGCATGAATTCCTTCAAAAACAGCTCTGATGGGCATACTTTACAATTTAGGCTTGAAAACAGACTCCACTTTCCAAGTAGCTGCCCAGGGAGATACATGGCTGAGGCCTGTGTTCCAAGGTGTGAGAATTGTGGGGTTCTTTGGGGCCTCCCCCTCTGCCACAGAAATGCCCTATAATTAGTTTCTGTGGAAGAGTGCCCTCGGCATGGACTAGAGGGAGGGTGGTTTCTTTGTCCATGAAATAAGAAAGCAAGTAAAATTGAGAAAAAGTGTCTACTTTTCTTAATATGAATGCAATTTCTTCTACATTTTATGATGATTTGAATGACAAGAAGATGTCTAATTAAAAAGACATAACATTTGAGGATTTTCCATTTTGAGCCAAGATTTCTGAGCTCAGCGTTCTCATAAAAATTATTCCAACAGGGACCATTAAAAAGTGCTGTTTCTGAAAACAGAAGTTGTAGAAAATATTCTTGATGTGCAGGAGAAATATTCTTCTGAGAAATTGCCATTACCTCCAGGATACTTCCAAGCTAGCACAAAAACAGTGGCCCCTAATTTCAGCAACTCAATAACTGTAGGGTTAAATCAGTCTCTTGTACACAGGAGGAACATTAAACACAGCACAGAGAAAGGCCAGGGAAATTCACTTCCATTGGTCAAATCTATAGGGAAAAGATGGCCCTGCCAAATTCAATTTACTTTATTATGTTGGAAAAAGAAGTGCTTCTCTTAAAAAAAAAAACAACCCAGATTCAATTATAAATATAAGCAAGTATATTCCATTTTGCAGAAGGTCATGCATACAAGAAAGAGGCATATGGAATTGTTTCAAGAGTTAAATCAGAAATTTCAGACTCTGGACAGATTTCGGGATGTACCAAAATCAGGCAGTATGGTAAGTGTCCTTCTATTATATTTAAAATATGGTGGATCCTAAACAACAACAATGAAACAGGAGCCTTTTGACTTCAGTAGATTTCCCAAGAAAACCTCACCTTTAGATGTCTGAGAAATGAGAACAAAAGCTATTTTCAGTAATCCAGCCTATGACAAGACTCATTACATTCTACAATTAGACCATAACTAACTCACTAACATCATTACAGATGACAAGTAATTGAACTGTAGGGAGCACATTTCAGATCTGTATGTGCCTACTGTGTCTAAGGGGCTTTATATAGAGAAAGCAGCTCACTGAAATAATTTGACCAATATGGCTTTTCCTCTAGCTAGGCAAGGAGATAAATTAGATACCACAAACAAGTCCAGACAGATTTACCTATACATGCAGTTGTCCAGAATTGTACACGAGATCTGTGTAATGCCATGTTTTTTCCATTATAGGTTTATAAATATTTATCACAGGAAAAGCAAAAATTAAATCATCCTGAGCTGAGGCTGCTATCATCATAATTCAAATTTATACACACACACACTGATACACCTATGCATAACACCCTGACTACATCTGATAATGAGAGCAAGGAAATAGTTTATTCTGCCTAATTAAAACAGCTAATTTAGTATGACATATTTTTATCAGTAATATTTTGATTAGCAATAATTTTTATATAATTTTATAATTTGAAAATTGTATATTAAATGGAACTGAGCTAGAATCATTCTATTCTATAACTTTTTCAGAAGAGCTGCTCTCAGACATGAAGAAGAGGTATTAAGCAGATGTGAGGCCAATGGATTTACATCATTTACATCATCTTAATCCAGCAGAAATTTTGCCCTGATTCTTTGATAAACCTTTATCTGTGATATGTGTTATTTTGTATCAAGTTCTCACTCACTCCCCCTTTCGAGATCAGCTAACATGTAAAATTTTCATTTGTCTCCCTACTTGAGATTTGCTATTCACGTAAAGCTTGAATTAATTCAAAATCTCAAAGGGAATCACAGTGGAAGAGTTGTGTTTACCCTGTTTCACATCGGTGCTGTGCTTTTGAAAGGTCTGCTAATAAAAGCTGCCTAGAGGAATGGTCTGTTTATGAGACAGTCAGAGAGTGATCCAGGTACCTAAATATAGGCATCTCAGGCTATTTTAGTCAGCAGTCTTGGTTTACAGCACAATACAGGCAGTAATGATACAGGACTCAAAGGAGATCTGATCCTCTCGTGAAAGATAGTTGGAGATCAAGCAGAAAGTCCAAAGGCATCTTAGATGGTGCAAAAATATTGGATTTTAACAACTAAATACCACCCATCATGTTACAGCAGGAATCTCTAATTAAATTCGTCCATAAAGTCTCTTACCTTATAAAACCTAGCACTAATTAAAAAAAAAAAATTCATTCACTAGAAAATAAACACCTTTCAGTCTGTTAATCCTAATATACATGAGCTCATCAACCTATAAGGCAAGGTGGGTCTCACAGCATTTTCAAGGTTTCTGTCATTCTGCCATGCACCTGCCACAACTTAAAATCCAGCCGGCAGTCTCTGTTTCAAACCACTCCATGTTTCAGGCAACAAACTCTTCTCAGTTACCTTCCTTTCTCATCTCCTTCTTTTCTACGCTCCCTGTTAGAAAGATGTCTATTGGTACTGGATCTCTCAGCCCATTCCTCACTCATTGGTTCTTGTGGAAGAAAGGGCTTAGCTGGCAGCTCAGGTGAGGAGCCTGCCAAAGCATTGACTGTTCACAGAGAAAGTCACAGCGGTGCCGAGCACCCGCCAGCCTGGCTCCCTGCAAAGCCATTTCCCCTCTCCAGCTTCTGTGTCTCATGAGAGCACGTCAGCAATCAGCCTTATAAATGGAAACTGCATTATTTCATCTCTGATTTTAATTCTTCTCTCTTTGGTCTTCAGGAGAACTCAGGACCAAGCAAGGCTCCATGGGAAAGTTTCAAAACCACAGGTGACTACCAACACTATACAACGATAAATGTATTAGACACAGAGGCAAAAGATGCTTTAGAACTCAGACCAGCAGAATGGGAGAAGTGTCTGAACTTGCCTTTAGACGTGCAAGAAGGTGACTTTCAAACAGAAGTTTAACAAAAACGAACTGAACAGAACAGAAAACAAAGTAAAAATAATTCATTGCACTGACAATAAAAAGACTTTGGGGAATCCTGACGATCCTGACACTCCTGTCTGAACATTGCAACTCCTTTATGTCAGGCTCTTCCTGTGCCAAATGTCAGTGGTTTTTTCGTACAGTATATTCCCACTAGTGCAGCTAGTGGAGAACCAGGTGTACAATTCTTACCATCGTGTGTTGTAAGTACCCGTGGAATGGATTTGTAAGGTAATCTTTATAGATAAACCTCAAGCAACGATTCATGTTGTAACAGCTTCATTTGGTTTAGTTTTCAAAAAACTTCACCATGAAGCACAATGTATATATTTATGCAGTTTTTAAAGTTTATAACAGTCTGTTTGGCCATTACTACACTTTTTACTTTATAATATAAAAGCAAAGTTTTTGTCATTAAATGAATGTCTGTTGAGCTACATTCTTCATTGCTTTAAATGCAATAAAGTAATAATCTCACTTTTATATGAATAATATATTTCACATCTTTATTATTGCAGTTTTCTCTGGAAAGCTCAGAATAGCTTTCTCTGCTGCAGCTGTGTATAAAATATTTAAAATGTTGTATGGTGTAAATAAACCTTTGTCTACATATCAGTTTCCTAGTGCATTTTATTCGATATTGTTTCTCTTAAATTTGAATATTTATAAAATTTTCTATAAAACAAAAATATTGAATATGTATTTGCAGTTTTAAGAGCACATTGTATGTAACTTCTGCAAGGAGTTTCTAAATCATATTAGTAGGCTTGTAGCCATTTTCTTAGGTATATTTTTCCAGCAATGTACCATATAAATTTGACTTGTCAGAATACTATTACAATTTTTCTGTTTTATAAGAATTTTTATCTAGTTTAGAAAGACAAATAATGGAAAATAAGTTAAGTTTCAATGCACAGCACCCAAAAGAATCACTGATTAGAATCATTACATCTTGTGCATGGTCTTGTTGCTGTATAAAAAAAAAATTATCTCAAGATAAAAAAAAATTCCTAAAGTATTTTAGATTAAAAAAAAAAACACAACAAACCAAACCCAAAAAACCTGAGTCAGTTTTATTGTAAATCAAGTGCAGACTATTATTTGTATTGAAAATACAGTTAAACAATCAGGAAAAGGAAGATTAAATCTCCTTTTCCATGCATAGAAGCAAAACTAGATCTTCAAAAATCTGATCTACAGCATAGCTGTGGGGGACATGGATAGGAAAATATCTCAAATCTTCAGATGTCATAGTTCTAGGAAAAAAGTTTCAAAAACTATTTTGGTTCCTGCTGTATGAAATTGAATATGCTGCAGCCTACTAGCTAGAGAGATCTCAGAGAGGAAGAAAACAAGACCACCAATCTGCTTAGGAAGGAAAAAGTCAAGAATAGAGGCTTATCACTGAGAACTTAACCAAGAGCATTGGAAGAGGAAGATCAGCATCCATCTGTTAAGAGAAAAGTACTAGGATCAACCTCAGGACCAATCTTCAGAAAGTGTGTCAGTTTGACAATCTTTTTTCCAGGCCATAAGGTATTTAAGTCACAAAAAGGAGCCTAACTTTGCCTACTTTGAGTGGGCACCTCATGCTGAGTGAAGACTTCTCTAATGCCTCAGGGTCTAAATTTTTAAACAAGAAATATCTAGCTACCTGTCTGGTACCATGTCCAGTAATTGGCTTAGGTGCCTATCACCTTAGGTTTGCAGACAACACTAAATTGGGCAGGAGTGTTTATCTGCTGGAGGGCAGGAAGGCTCTTCAGAGGCATTTGGACAGGCTGGATCCATGGGCCAAGGCCAGTGGTGTGAGGCTCAGCAAGGCCAAGAGCTGGGTCCTGCACTTTGGCCACAACAATGCCCCTCAGTGCTACAGGCTGGGGCAGAGTGGCTGAAAAGCAACTCAGGGAAAAGGACCTGGAGCTGCTGGGTGACAGCAGCTGAGCATGAGCCAGTGTGTGCCCAGGTGGCCAAGAAGGCCAATGGCATCCTGGCCTGTATCAGCAATAGTATGACCAGCAGGACCAGGGCAGGGACTGTACCCCTGTACTCGGCTCTGGTGGGGCCACACTTTGAGTGCTGTGTCCAGTTCTGGGCCCCTCAGTTTAGGGAGGATGCTGAGGTGTTGGATCATGTCCAGAGAGGGGCAACAAGGCTGGGGAAGGGTCCAGAGGGTGAGTCCTGTGAGGAGCATCTGAGGGAGCTGGGGTTGTTTAGCCTGGAGAAAAGTGAGGCTCAGGGGAGGCCTTATCCCTCTCTAAAGCTACCTGAAATGAGATTGCAGCCAGGTGAGGGTCAGTCTCTTCTCCCAGGCAACCAGTAACAGGATGAGGAAGTGGTCTCTCTTGCATCAGGGGAGGTTTAGGTTGGAGATAAGAAGAATTTCTTCACAGAAAGGATGGTTAAGCATTGGACTGAGTTGCCCATGGATGTACTGGAGTCTCCAGCTCTGGAGGTGTTCAATGAACTGGACATTGCATTTTGTGATGTGGTTTAGTCAACAAAGTGGTGTTCAAAGGCTGGACTTTATGATGTTGGAGGTCTTTCCCAACCTTAATGTTTCTATGATTCTATCATTCTATACTGTGATACATCAATCCAGCAGAACTGGCCCTTTTTCAAGAGACTGATGCAGAAGGAGGCAGATGGAAAGGCTGGCTATGCAGCCTCCTGACTTTTCAGATCAGATAGTGCACCAAGAACCTCTCACTACACACCACAGAAACTGCACTGCAATTTTTTTAAGGATTTCATTCCATATGGTAAGATGTCTCAGAGCATGTTTTACAAAATTTTAATTTTTGAGCCCAAGTGAGGAAGCTTAGACCCCTGAATCAAGATATAAGCTTTAGCATCCTCATTGACTGATCTAAACATAATATAAATCTTGAACACCTTGGTATTTCAATAACTGGAATTATTTGTGTAAGATTTACATCACACTTTCTTCTGTTGTAACCGCTGAGCTCCTGCTCAGTGGTTACAACAGAAGAAAGTTTAGGGCAGGCTGCAAACTTCCCCAGGAAACACAATCACTCAATATGCTGCTGACCCAGTTGTGCTGTTATTAATAACCCAGTGAATTCAGGTTTAGCATTAGCCCGGGTGTTTATGTGTCACATGGCAGTCACAGATGTGCTTTCAGTGTATGAGCAGCAACATTCAGTGCCTCTTTATTCAGAGTTTGTACTGCTCTGAGCAGAAAATGCTAGGCATTTTTATTTTCTTACATATTTCATATTTAGAAATTAAAAGCATGCTGAAACCCAGTATATTTGCCTACTGATTTGACTGCTTCCTATTAAAACAGTTTGTTTCCCATAAGCAAGATGCCACCCATACTTGAAGTTTCTGCTCAATGTCTCTGAAATTATGCATGTCAGACTGAGCCCAGCAGGAGAGTACAAACTTTTATGCACTTGCTTAAATGTTGATAAAGCACTGAGCAGATGTTTGGCATTATATTATATGTGAATAAAAATTAAGTCAGGTCTCCCTAAATTATGCTAGACACAGACTTGACAGGGGGGCCCTGCATCTGCCTGCCAGCTTGTGCCACTCTGCGTGGCCTGGCCACCTCAATGGGGGTCCAGCTGCAGCTGCAGAAAGATTCAGGTGTTTGAGGGTGTTTCAGGTGTTTGAGGGCTCAGCCAGTGTTGCTGTCACTAGCACTAAGGAGACTGAAGCAGCAGCAAACCAAAATACATATTCCCTAGATGTATATACAAGAGGAAAAAGTCTTTTTTACTAAAGGCTTAATTTTCTCAACAGCTTAAATACACATTAGCATTTGTATAAAACCCTATGCAGTTCCTCTGTCTTCTTCTTACATGTATATTCAGGGAAAGACTTTTTTTTCTGACAAGTCAGTGCTAAACAAAATATGGCCTGGACTTTTCAGTGCAGGGAAGCAGAGCATACAGGAAATCTAGCTGAGCAGCCAGAGATCACTCAGACAGTAGTTCAAGATGCCCAGTATTTCAGATGCAAGGCTGTGTAAGGGGTTTTGTGTTGCTACCAAAATTATTTGCTACATGGGCCTTTGCCAAAGTGATGTTTTGTAAGCCAGAAACTTGGAGGTAAACTGTGAATTAGCCACTATTAAACTTCAGCTCATGCTCTAGGATATCTCTTGGAAATAAGAAGGGAGGAGAGTGTAAGTAATGCTACAAGGGGTGAGAGGTAGCTAACAGTGCTGCCATTCTGATGCACCTTTGGAGTACCAGTGGTTTAATGCTAGCATTTATGTAATGCTAATGACTCTTTGTGATGAAAATTTAGGACAAAAACCACAAAGAGCTAGAGGTCTTTTTCAGGTAATTAACTACTGAGTCTGAATGTCTTCTCAATCAATGAATCAGTGCTCTTGGAAGGGTTGTGTTGACACTCCTCCTTTGAGATTATAATTTGTTTCCATGATGATAAGACATACATCATCTAATATTGTTTTACACAGGATTAAATTGGGATAATCTCTTTTAAAAACAAAAAAAAAAAAACAAAAAAAAAAACCATCCAAGCCCCAAGCTGCATCAGGAGAAATGCTCTCTGATGCTTTGGCTTGTCTCCGTTTCCCATAGTTTCTAGACCAAGTTTAACACAAGGCCTGCTTCCTGAAAGGAAGCAGGCATCCATCACAGCATGAGGAGTATGCTTTCCATTGGGTTGTACAAGGAGATGCAGAAATCTCATTTGGCAATCAGCAGATGGAGACATGTGCTGGTAGCAGACTGAATTCCTCAGGCATTAGCTTGAGGCCAGGCTGCCTCTCTGGATAAGCCACCAGAAGTAGATTGTATGAGCAAAATTTATTTCCCTCCCTCAAAAGGCGTCATAGGGCTCACTTGTGCAATGAAATGTCTTCTCACGTGCTGATGGAGGAATCCAGAGAGGTACCCAGCTGAATATGTGCTTGGGGAGCTGTGATTCGTTTCTAGCCAGGTTTCAAACAGTTCAATGCTGTAATCTTTTCTACTTACTTTTTTAGAAACATCTGTCTTTGAAAGGAAAGCAAAAGTGGCCTCACCAAGAAAATTCAATTACTGATAAGATAGGCATGACTACCAAGCCTAGCACTCCCAGTGCTCTGTCCATTAATTAGAGTTAAGATACAGTAAGGGTCATTTATCTAGTTTTGACAAAATTGCCTCTTAAGCTGCATTGGACCATCCTGTGGCACTGAGTTGCTCCAATTAACTATGCTACAGTACTGATCCTCTTGTTTGTTCTTCACTGGTGTCATTTTATACCTCATTACTTCTTATGAAGAACAGTTAATAACTTTAACCAACTTCTTCCCTCGACTATACAAGTTACTGCTATTGGCCCCACAGTTACCTCTTTTTTCAGGATTACAAACCCATACTCAGTTAGTTCCCGTGAAAAGTCCCTCACTGATTTCTACTGTCCCTGTGTCCTTTACAGCTTTTTCAAGTCTGCTAAAGTTCTCTAATGAGTTCAGTATATTCATAAACTCATTAGAGTATTCTGTTTGTTTCATGAAGAAAAAGGAAAAACTCAATGAGGAAGCTTCTAAAATTCTTTTTTATTCAGTAGAAGAAAAGGAAAACTCAGAAATACTTTCACTTTTTTATCTAACTGCTTAGTGGAAAAGGCATCACTATCTCTTTGTGCGTGAAATGGGCACCAGCAGCTTCTCATAAGTAATTCTCCTGATTAATATACTGATTTTTTTTTCTGCTGCTCCTTCTCCCTGGTGACAGGAAGGCCAGCTTTTTTTCTTAAGTTGCACTGTTGCACCAAGACTGGCAGAGAGATCCCTACAGCCACTAACTAGGTTTTACAGTGTGAAAGTGAGCAAGGACTATGTAAATCCTTTCAGATGGAGTAGTAGCTGTTTCCCACAACCTGGAAGTGTGCTGAATTCTGAGCTTTTATTTCAAATTTGGTAAACTTCCTTTCTCCAGCTGTGTTCAGTGTGGTGTCCATCATTTCCTGACCCTCTCCTTTAAAACATAGAATGGGCATCTAAGACAGGGAAGGGCTTGGGATATGCTGCTCGTGTCTGCTCATCCCTGTGACTAAGAGTTAAAGTCCTCAATAGAGGTGGGATTGAAGAAACGGTTCCAGTCTCAGTGTTTGTTTCTTGTTAATTATCTTGGGCAGCTATTGGGAAGCCCAGTTGGAGATGTCTATTTGCATGCACTGTAAAAGCAGATATTGTGCCTTGTTCAACATGTGGAGGCAAGCATAGGAAACAGGTACCTAAACCTTACGTAATGCAATGCTGACCGTCAAAAAAAACAAGTCCTTTTGTGGTTCAAATCCTTAAGAATTGAGATACTTTAAAAATCTGGTCCTTGGAATCCAGTTTTAAGAGCAGCAAAATACTAGTGTTTATTCCCTACTTAGTGTTTATGATTAATGTGCAATCACTACCAGTTGAAAGATTTATTGGATTATTTCCCTAAAATATTGATTTAGGAAATTGCAAAAGGTCATGCCTGAAGGACCTCATAGTATAAAAAAAAGAAACTGGAATTGATTATTATGTATGTTCAATTTCTTATTTGGTGTCCCCTTGGACCCTACCACTTTATTTCCTGTTCTTCTCAAGAACTATGTATTAGGAAAAGATTTTTAGAGCTCTTTTTAGTAATTAGGTTCTAAATCAAGCAAAAATTATCTATGGTTTGTAAAGACAGATAAGTAGAATCCTTTTTATCTAATTTAGAATTCTTACTAAAACATTGTCCTGTCAATATTTCAAGCACAGAACTCTGCAGGGCAATCTAACTCTGCCTATCAGAGCTGTCCAGGTATTTTTGCAACCTAAGGAAAAAGGGAAGCACCTCTGAAGCCCAGCTAGACCCAGCCAGTTCTCTAAGTACAGATTGATTGCACAAAGAATTTAAAAGCCTCATGAGGGCAATAAAATTCTTATAAAATAAGCACCCGATTTAGTAGGATTTAGACATCAACTTGTGAGCTAAAGACTAAACTCCCATTATAATCACTGAAGAACAGGTCAATACAGTCAATGGAGTCTAAAAGCCAATTCAGCTTTCCCTTTACTAGAAGAAGGATGCAGTTAAAATGAGATAGCCTACATTTTGTGAATCATTTACATGGGGACTGCACACTGACAGGAAAGCTTCACATCACATCTAAAATGATACTAGTTTTAACAGGGGAATCCTGTTCCAGGGGAAGAATTTCTCAGATGCTCCAGGATATCCTGTCTCCAGTTATTACTCCAGAGAGGCATGGGATTATGGGTGCCATGGAAGATTTCCCAAATTCTTATGAATGTCAGAGCTACCCTCACTATCACACAGTGCTACTATTTAATCAGAGTCTACCTTGCCTTCCCCTCTTTTGAACATTTATGTCAGTTCAAGTAGAGGATTCACTTTCCCTATAATTTTATTGTTCCACCTCTAAATCCTGTATGTGGATTACCCAGATTCTCATCCTCCTGAGAGGTAAAGGACCACAGGCCACGACAATTTAAAATGCCAAGTATCAGTAGGCTGTGAAAAAGCACATTCTGGAAGATTAAATATGGGTCAGACAGGCATGACAGAGTTATAGAGCCAGGAAAACTACAGTGTTATGCTTTGAGCTATGTTAGATTTCAGCCACAAATGGTCTGATAGAATATGAATGCTTGCCTGGCACTGCAGTCTTGATTTTTCACTCCTAACTACTGGGCAACAGTCAAGCTACTTTTTTTTGGGACTCTAGCCCTCTGATGCTTTTACTTCTGTTTACACAAAGGCCAGACTTGAGAAGATGACAAGTGTGTTTAGCAGGGATACTGTGTGATGCCTTCCTGAAACTCAGAAGGTGGTGGTTCAAACCTTTCTCAGATGAGTAGGATGGAGATGATTTCCAGATTCCTAATGCTGTCTTCTGACCAGCAAATGGTTATGCAAAGAAGGAAAAACAATACCCACCTGAGAGCAGACAAAGCCAGTAGTAGTTAGTGGGTAGATTCACACCACAGCATCTGAGAAGAAATTACACACTATAATTGACACAAAAACATGAGGATGGTTTCTCAATGGCTCCCTTAACAAATTAATTTAAAACCAACCAATTCTCAAGGGAGATTACGCAGAACTAGAAAGGATAATCTCCTATGCCATAAAAAAACTTCCAAATATCGCTGTATGACAAAGGAGGGAATAGTGTTTCGTATTACAGTCCAACCCTAATCTGTGTCACAAATGGTGGCTTTCGGGTTCTAGATGGAAAACGATGCCAAAAAAAATTTCATTTTCTCTCAACTGGAAAAATAAGAGAATATAATAAACTTTTAAAACACTCATGCTTGATTCTTGATCTAAAATAGCTATACATAATTTCATCATACATAATTTAAAAATAAAAAGGTTCAAAATCATCTGTCTCAGCACCATGTTATACCATGATGGCTATCATGATGGTTCTGGCTGGGGTAGCGTTAACTTTCTTCACAGTGGCTGGCATGAGGTTGTGTTTTTGATTTGTGCTGAAAGCAGGGTTGATAATACAGAGGTGTTTTTGTTATTGCTATGCAGGGCTCACACAGAGCCAAGGCCTTTTCTGCTTTTTGCACTGCCACACTGGCAGGGAAATTGGGAGTACTTGAGAGGTTGGGAGGGGACACAGCTGGGAGTGGTGACCCAAACTGACCAAAGGGATATTCCAGACCATGTGCTTCATATGGAGCACATCATGCTCAGTATATAAAGTGGGTGGAAGAAAGGGGAAGGGGGAAGTTTGGAGTGATGCCATTTGTCTTCCTAAGTCACCCTTACCCATGATGGGGCCCTGCTCTCCTGGAGATGGCTGAACACCTGCCTGCCCATGGGCAGCACTAAATTAATTCCTGGTTTTGCTTTGCTTGTATGCATGGCTTTTGCTTTCACTATTAAATTGTCTTTATCTCATGCCATGATTTTTGCAGCTTTTACCCTTCCAATGCTCTCCCTGATCCTACTGATGGGGGAGTGAGAGAGCCGTTCTGCAGTGCATGGCAGCTGGCTGGTGTTAAACCACAAAAGGGACAATTATCCAGACAATTAAAAGGTATTATAACATTTACATATATTCAAAATGTAAGGAGTCTAACTTTGACCTGAAATTTTTATTTTTGAAAATGTTCATTATGAAGACGTGTATCGAATGAAAAGATTTTAAGTAGTTTTTTTGCTTTACTTTACAATGGTCACTTAACACCCTATGTTCCTCTAAAACTGTGATGGTAGTAAAGAAATTGATTAATTTTTGTAAGGGAAAGCAAGATCATGCTTTTCCCAGCAATTAATGTTTGCATAAACAAAAAAAGCCTGGGATCCTGGTGTGCATCTCTTCTGCAGAAGGCTTTTGGCCCATCCCTCCTTTCTCTCTGCATGGCAGTCCTGCTTGGGTATACCAACTGCTTGCCTCTGCTTGATGTCATCTGCCAACTTGATAAAGATGCATTACCTTGCACCTTTGACAAAAGGTTAAATTGGACAGGTCACAGAGGAGAGCCCTGCAGTGCTGCATTTATAATCTGCCTCTAAACCCACAAATGGGATCACCTTTCCCTGGACCAGGTTGCTCAAATCAAATCACTACCAAAAATTAGACCAAAACTATCAGTTCCTACAGCTGTCACATCTCTAAACCATTTAATTTCTGCAAGGATGGCTCTCCTGAGATAATAGGTGGAATTAAAAGTCTACTGCTCACACATGACTTGAGACCTCTTCCACTGAACAGGTAAAAGTATTGAGCAAGTGAGATTATTTGAGGAAACTTGTCTGATTGCAAATATGTATTTCTGGTAATTAAAAATTTGCTGCCATACCAGCTCTTCTATCAGGAAATGCTTGTCTGCTTGTGTCCACATTCAAGTTTATCACACAGATCAAAGACAACAGGATGTATTTATCTCTCTTTAATCACTGTGTTCTGACTACCTGTGACCTCTACTGTGACTTGGATATTGATTCTAATCTTTTATAGGGTAAATATTGATACAGTTATAACTTCTATCAAATTTCCAGATTGCCTTTCCACCCAAGACAGATGACAGTGTTTAACATTCATTACATTGTTGACTAAGAAAGATATATTTTTTATACTTTTGAAAGTGAATAATTAATGTATTCTCCATTCTTCCAATTTATCTCTTTCAAAAAATACTAACCACTTATTAAAAGATAGTGATAAAAATCCTGAATGAATAATATTTCAGGGTGGTAATATATTAATTTTCAAATATGAGTGATGAATACTTTTGAATCTTATTTTTACACAACAACTGTGTTATACCATATATTGTTATCAGCAGTTGTGGGAAATGCCAAAGCTGGGCAGGAAATCTTTCTGCACAAGGTTCCCAGAGCTTTCTGCAGGACAGGGCAGTGCAATTCAGTGGTGCTCTGTCCACCACTCCCATCAACCTCTGTAGATCTTAGGCACAGGAACATGCTGGGTGCTCAGCCTTCTCTCCCTTGTCAGACAGCAGAGGACAGCACACTGTGTTTTTGTGTCCCAGCAGGCTGCCAGGCCCGGGCAGTGAAAGAAGGGCAAGGCAGTGGCAGAGTCACACAGAAGGGATGGCCCAGCAGCAGCAGACCTGTCAGTCACCAGGAGGTTGCTTGTTCATTTTTCCAGACACTGATTCTTTCTCCTGGCTCCTGAGAAGCTGCGCACTACCACCCTCCCATATTGGAACTCCACTAGGAATACAGCCAGATGTGCGTCCAGAAGGTGCTTGCCAACATGTCCTTCACCTGTGAAGTTCTTTCACTACCAGCTCTAAAATCCTGCCCTTAGTGTGGGGACAGGCCTAAATCCATCCTCTTCTTCCATTTCTTCCATGTAGAATTGAGGCAATAAACAACTCTGTAATTCCATTTGATAAGAGAAGAGAAAAAATTCCCAGCATCAGCATATCCTACCACTGTGCACTCTTGTTCTTCTGACCCTGAGGGGAGATGACTGGACACCCTTGCTGCACTCCAGCACAAATGTCCTGTTAGTGCTAGTCCTTTTTCTAAAGCATGAGAGAAGTGGAGGTTCTAATCCTTCTCTCAGGCCTGAAACTGCTGAGGGGTTTACATTACCCTCTGCCTGGCACCATTTGGGATGTCCAGCACACATCTGGGATGTGCCGAAGCAAACTGATGGTTCTACCTCTGCCACTAACCTACCTGCCATACCTTCTTGATAGCAGTACTGATTGTCTAAATGTAAGAAGGATGAGAAAACAAAGTGAACTGTCTCAGCCATTTAGTGGAAAAAAGGAGCCAAATATCCCATCCTTCTTTTAGAGAATTAGGAACGATGGAATCACTAGGAGCTTTGTTGTGGACACTTATTTGCTGGCCTCCTGCCTGAAGAAAAGTATTGAAAAGATTAAGGGGTCTAAAAGAAAAAAAGAGGGAGTCTAAAATAGATTGAAGACAGGAGGACTTAAGTAAGGCTGTTTAAATTATGTTTTTGTCTCAAGAGCCTCTCCAAAAAACCTTTAGCAACTCAGGTCATCAAAGGAATTTTACAATGATCAGAAACCAGATTATTACAATTCACTGATTTCCTGGTTCAAGAAGTCACTATTGCAAAGTTTACTAGCATTTCAAAGGGGTGCCTCATCTCAGCAGCTGCTTTTTGTGTCCCAGATGTCTCTCTGCCCTCTCTGTGAACTGGCACACAGCGGTGTGCTAGTTAGTTCCACTCCTACATCAAAGCTCATAAAATCACCACCCAGTTCTCTCCAGGATGTGAATGTTTATGAAACACTGACTGCAACCTCCAGCACCTATTTTTTAAGCCAGCAGGCTTTTTAGCCTCACACTACACATCCACAGCATCAGAGTCAAATATCATGAAAACCAAATTAACCAGGATGAGAAAAAGAAGCCAGCGAGTCCTTCTTGTCAGGGAATGCTTCAGCTTTATTGGAGCCATGTAGTCATCTGTGTCACCATAGATGGGCACAAACAAGAAAAATGCATGCCCTATTGCCTAAGGCATCCTGGAAAGGCAGGAAGGCTGGTGAAGAATTTGTTTTGGTGACAGCTGGAGGGGCCTAGAGGGCTGTCAGCTCTAATTCAGTCAGGCTGAGGATTAATTCCCACATGCAAATGCAGGTATAGGCATCAAAATTTGGAACCCACTCAATCAGCAGAGCAGCAGTGTCTGCTCTGGTCAGCAGGGGATGTACCATTTGCTGTGGTACTCTCTGGAACACACAGGTTCTGGTTTTTCACTTCAGCAGAGTATTCTGTTAGATGCATAAGCTGACTGTTCTAAGTTCCCGAGTACTGGAAAATCCTACTCTTTCACAGAAGAACCAAAGAAAAAGAGATATGCACATTTGATGTGTATGTAAAATGATTCAATTTATTCTCTCAATCTTTTTTATACCTACAGTGCTCTCACATAAATCAGGAAAACACATCTATATATTTGTTTTCTTTTTCCTGTTTTATAAGAAGACTCTGGCAAGGACAGTCCATTGGCAAGAGGCAGAAGTTGTACTCCATCTATCTTTATTGATGTACCAAATACCATATGAAACTTTCCAGAAACACTGAGAATTTCAGTTTTGTTTGGAACTTTTCTAAAAGCTTCCCTTTCAGGCAACATAAAAAAAAAATAATTATATTACCTGCAGCTAGGGCTCTGACAATTTTAACAACTAGTCATTAGATTTTCATAATTGCAGCGTTTCCTAGATACGTTATGTCACATATACACATCTGTGTTATCTTTTATTGCATGCATTCAGTCTGGCTTTAAAATCCAGAAATGGAAAAATAGCACCTCCTGCCTAGCAAAGCTATTAGTTTAAGTGTCAAGCATTAGGCTTTTCAAGACCTATGAACCTGTAGCAAGTACAAACAATTTTATGTGGAGAGTCTCACACAGTAACTCAGCTCTCAACAGGATAGATTTTCATGATCAGAACAAAAGACAGACAAAACCCAGCTTTTCACCTAAACTTCACATTTCCAACATCTTTCTTTGAATCAAACTTGCTATATGCCAAATTTGGATGATTTTAGCTCAAGTTGAGATTCTCCTTGAGGGGCCAGATCAGTGCATGTGTAACCTAAAAATCTGGAAGGAAATATATATAAGGAAATGTAATGGGGTCCTCCTGTTCTGCAGAAGAATCACAGAGCAGAAGTTAACCCAACAAGCCACCATCACACTGATACTGCAGATCTGAGATGTTCTGAAGAGGGGAAAATTTTACCAGTATCCTCTTCCTTGCTTCATACTAGGTTTGGCAGATTCCTTCATTTCCTAGGGTAAGTCTGACCAACTTGAAACTATGCCATCCTAACAGATTGGTACGAGCACGAGGACAGGAGACAATGTACAAAAGGTGTGTGAAATGTGCCAAGCTATGAAATTATTCTCTGCCTAGAACTGCCATAGTTCTTACAGATAGGGCAAGTGCAGAAGAGTTAAATAAATTAAAATAAAAAATTAAATATATAATTAAACAATATTAACCTCCACAGCTGCTAGAGGCTTTCCCTGACCTTTACATGTATGAGCATATGTCTTTGCAGACAGGCATTAGGGAAAATACTAAGATGTGCTTTCCTACCTCTTCCTCTTTTGACAACAATTTCATTATTTTCTTCATTATTCCATACCCTCACGAATAAGAAGCAGATGCTGGTTTTCAATGACTAAGAAATGCATCACTTTTCATCTATAAAATCTAAATCCAAGTTTGTCCTTACTGAGTGAGTTGGTATTTTGAAAGAAATTCATTAGTGCATGACCAATGGAATTAAAAAAAGAAATGCATCTGTGCAGGGACAATTTTGCTCCACAAATAACTCCAAAAGTCAGATTCATGTACACTGACATCAGGGCTCTTCATTTGGCTCTTCACCAAATCCAAGTTATCAAAAAGAGCATCAGGCATCCCACAACCAGCTACTCCTAGACTGCTGCAAGCAAAACTGTGAACACCAGGCGAGACACAATCCTCACTGCTGCCATGCAAGACACTAGTTCTGAAATTCTCCTGCATTTTTCTTTGCCATACTAGCAAATCATCAGGGTGTTTTTAACAATAAAAACATTTACTCTGCTTTTAAAATCATAGTTTTTCACTCCTGCAGTAAACATCACTTAAATATATGCAAAATAAAATATTTACTTTCAACATTATTCTCAAAAGGTATTTTTGATTTGTCTATTTGGCTTTGGATGCTGTTGCATTTTTTTCAATAAAAGTGGACCAAGGTAAAATTGAAGATTTCAAGAAATCTGAATCATATAATGAAAAGCAATTTACCATTCTGCCTGGAGAGTAAGTTTTCAATCAGTGTGTCCTCCCTGCAATGACTTATGGATTAGAAGCATAGAGGCTCTTAAAAAAAAAGAAAAAATTTTAAAAACACAACTAAGTGAAGATGAATATAATAAGTTGTAGCCTGAGAATAGCATATACAGACAAGAAAACAAATGAGTGGTTCTGCCAGGGAGACTCGGCTGAAAATAAAAAGAGAGTGGTCGTGGGCCAGGTGCTCTGCAAGATAACATGATAGAAGTTATAGTAGAGGGGGTACACAACAAAGCAGGACATAGATGCAAAAATAATAGAGAGGTGAGGTAGAAGTACAGACATTGTCAGTCACAGAGAGAGCTGAAAATGTCTAGGAAACAGCATAACTGACAATGCTTGGTTCCATTGGTTGCTGTTGCAACTTACACCTGAAATGCCCATGCACGTATTTCTTCACATATTAAAATTATTAAAAGCAAACAATACTCCAAGAAACCCATGAATTTTTATAAAATATTTCATTAAAAGAAAAGAAATATAAGATAAAATAAATGTATCCCATAAATCAAAAAACTTGCTATGAAATTACATGGCTGCTTATTGGGAAAGAGTCAACCTAATGTTTGCACTGGGGGATCCACAGTAGCTCAAAATATCAAGGTACAGAGGAACTCTGTGGTCACACTGGATTCAATTACTATAAATGCATGCGTTGCCTACAGCCTGAGCAGACACAGAAATGTCATTCATCCTCTGATGCTACACTGGACACACCTTGGTTAAGCTGATGTTAGAAGGATGCCCACGCTGGCCATGCTTGCTGCATCCTATGGGCCTGCTGCTATATTGTGAATTCATACCATGCCCAGTTGTTCCTGCATAAAGACTTCAAAGTATTCAAATGGGCAAGAGAAGACCTTAGTTCCTAAAATCACTGCAGGCCTATCTGCTCTCTGCTGGTACCTGTGAGTATTCTCCTCTTTAGTGACAAGGAGTCATGTCCTTTTCAATATCCAGCCTTCGTCTCAGGTGATGCTCAGGCACAAGGCACCTGCAATAACAGCAGCCTGTCCCCCAGAGCTGAACAAAGTAACTCACATTCTGCTGTGTTGATCCAGAAATTACTTGTTGCCATGCAAATAAGGCAACTGGAAGCCAAAAAGGGAGCAAAAAAAGCTCAAAGTGAGATTTTGGAAATACATGTAAAGTCACTCCCTTCAGCCTCTCATACCAAAAGCAGTCTTATTTGCTGAAGGCTGATCTTGGCCTTCCTCCCAAACCTACAGCAAAAGGAATATATTGCCATGAGGCCACAGAAATACTGGTCTAGTTCAAAACTTTTCAGAAGTAAGTCTGTAGCAATCATGGGGATGAAGATAATGAAAGATAAGAATGGTTATGAAGATAAGAAAAGTCATTAACAATATTGAAGGACATTTATATCACCGTCTGGTCCTCAGAGCTGTGAAAAATCCATGTGGAGTGTGCACATTAATTGCAGGTATGGGGGAATGACTTGCCTGACAGTTGTTACGCAGCATCCCTCTTGAACCAGAGGGCACCAAAAGCAGGCACTTGAAACTTAGCACAACACAGCACAATTCAGTACAATACAATAATTAATTCTGAGCTCCCTTAGAGCTAATACTCACAACACATGAATTCTTGTTGAACTGACTTATTTTGGATGACTCAGATTATCTTCCAATACCAGGGGTTCAGAAGCCCTAAGCCTAATGTTCACCTTTCTGAATAATATTTTTCAGTCCCATTTTCTCCAGGTCCAAGCCTGCAGAAAAAGGCACTTTTAGTAAGCTTAAAGCAAGACAATACTGCTTAAAAAATCTGCTGGGGCTGCTTTGTTTAACAGCACTTACTTTAGATGGAAGTGCTGAATCTACACACAATTTGTGAGTGATGTGATTTCTGACAGCTATGACTATTAGTGTCCTTGAATGCTTTTGGAACACAAATCAGGATTTCTGGTTGATATTACTGAATACAGTATTTTAAAAATGTAACTGCATTTGCTGCTGAGACATGCACATGAAGGAAGTAATCTACATGAAATTAAGGAAAAGAAACCCCAGCCTTTGGTGTAATAACTGTTTATGTACACAGAGAAGAGAAAAAGCATCAATTCAAATTAATTTTATTTTCAACAAATTTTCCACATCCCACAAGAGGAAGAAGGTTGACTCCTCGAATAGAGATCCATCATTTAATCATATTCCATATCACCTTCCCACATGCTTGCTTTTACTCTTCTGAGTGCAAAAACTTTTGAAAACCTTTGCAAAGGTGAGGTGAAAGGGGGCACAAAGGTGAAAAGCATGCTCTCCCATGATATAGCAGTTCATGTAGCAGGTTACATTTGAAGGAGCACAGCTTGTAAGGGAAAATATATTCCATCTCCTCAGCAGTGGTGAAATACATCCAAAATAATTTCTAGTGCCTAGTTTTGGTCCCCCACAGTTCAAGAGGGATGTGAAGAAAATAGAAAGGATCTCAAGACATTCAGAAGTCTTGGAGAAAGTGGAGAAAGTCTCCAAGACATTCAGAGTTCTAAGGCACATGATCTACCTCTATGGAAGAAGATGACCTCCAGAAATCCTATCCTACCAACATTCCTATCAACCTCACACAAGTACAATCCATGATGCTTCTGAACTGTGAGAGATTCTAGAGAAAACTCTGGAGGTGTAGAACAGATTATTTCATTTTCTTGACAGATAAACAAGATGAGGGTGTAGTAAATGTTGAACAGAATTAAAAGATGCTTCAAAAGGTATTTGGGATTAAAGCTTTAACCCCTAGGTGTTTAAAAAGTGGTAAATAGGAAATCCATAAAGTTAAAAGTCAAACATATTATATGTATGAAAAATGCAGAGCTGGAAATCATCTTAGGAATAATCTAAAAGGTATTCCAAGAAACTTAAAGAGAGGGAGAAGTTCATTACAAAGAGGTACAAAAAATAACACAGCTGTGTTCTGTAAGTATAAGAGCTAATGAATAGTTGAAGTTAGACATGGAAAGAAGCAGTAGTAGAAAGAGTGACTTGTTCACACTGTTCATTTTTGCATTTCTTTGTAATGGAATTCTTGACCAAAATTCAAATAGGTAATGAAAGTGCTCTTTGTTTTACATACATTTGAAGCTTCTGCTGTTTTAGTCAAAATCTTAAATAAAACCCTTCTAGATTAAAGTAGAAGTGGCTCTGGCTATTTATGCAATACTTTTCTGGACTAATTTTAAAGCCAAACTTGCAATTATATTATATTTTTATAATAAGTGCATGTCTACTTCTGGGTTAAACAAAGGACCAGGGATGATGAGATACCATACCTAAACAAGAGCTATGATTTCCACTACATTCCCCTGAGGTTTTAAATCTTTTTAGAAATTATAGAAGACAACTGTAATTTATAAAGGGACATAGGTCATACTACAGAATAATTTGCTGCAATAAGTATGCTAAAATAACTTCTAAACACTTTTATTAGACACACAATCCTTTAACAACAACTGACACCTTAACTATTGTGGTATTTATAGCCCATACACTTTACAGAATTTAGGGAGATGAAAGAATCCAAAAAACCCTTCCATTTTTCCCAAATCAGAGAATTTTCATAGATCTAACATAATTTTTAAAATATTTTACATTTTTATTATCAATTGAATTGTTATTAAAAATTTTTAGAAGCGCATCTTCAACAGGACTGTTGTTATTAAGAATGATGGAAAATGATTCAAAATATAGGAAGTTCAATAAGCATGAAGTAAGTTTCACACTAATTTATCTGTTAACAAAAGTTAGTTATTTTTCTTTGGGTAAAGAGAATATCTTCAATAAGAATATTTTACAAGCCAGAAATTATATAGCTTCACTGTCAGCTTCACCCGTCATAAAATCTTCACTAGATAAAAGAAATCTACATTTTTTGTAATGCAAGTGCTTGGTTTTTTTCTTTGATACCTGTTTCTTAGGTCAGAATCTTCTCATAAGACTCCCAAAAGCTCTACAGTTAATTTCTATTTTTTAAAATCAATTCTGACCTATGCTAAGATTGCAAATGAGTCATTCAAATACCTTTTTTTTTATTTTATTTGAAGCGAAATAGTGGGTGGTTCTCCTATATGGAACATCCAGTTCCATATAGGAACTGGATGTTCCAGAATTGGAACATCCAGTTAGTATGACTGGTTTTTATTCTCCTTTCCATTTCCCCTTCAAGATGTGAAACCATTAGGTAATGACCTCACCAAAATAAATTTAGAAACCTCTATTGAAATTTGTTGTTCTAACTACCTAACTGAATTTTATGCTAGTCATATCTCCAAAGGTTTATTTAGTTATTCTGTCTAAATGAGAAGACAACCCAATCTCTTCAAAAACAAGAACACTGTCACAAAAGAGAAACTTTAGATGGGAACACAGACAACTACTCTCTCCCTTAGTAGACCCTGAACTAGCAAAGTAATAAGAGAAATGTCACCATGAGTTGCAAACTCTTCCATTTCAGGTAACATGAATTACCTTTGAAAATGTTATCTTGCCATCTGATCTTGATTCTATTGAAATAAATTCAATTTGTTTACTGCAGAATGGAATGCAGCTCTTTTCTGTATCTTAGACCTCTTCAGAATTTCTAGGAAGATGTGAGAAACATTGTAATGAAACAAATGGTACACTAAACTGTTCTTTAAACTCTCACAGTAGAAGAAACTGGTACCTGAATCTGCTTTTTAAAAACAGCAATTAAATGAGCTCATGTAGTACTAGTTTTCAAACAGTAAGACAAAAACATCTGTTGCTATGAACTCAGGTAAACATGAATAGATATGAATCATCATAATGTAGTTTTGTTTGCAGCTGTTTTCCATACTATAATATCCCATGAAGATTATTTCCACACAAAATGTTTTAGTCTCAGCATGCATTTTCTCATCAAATTAAATTAAGTATTGGGAAGTGGTGAATATCTGATCCACTCTACTATGGCACAAATCAGTTGTGAACCATTAGCCAGATAATAACTTTTTCAGGAAATTTTATGCAAACTAGAACACTTTTAAACTGTTTCTGGATGAAGAAGGTATAGCACCCTGTACCATTGAATGATAGGGGAAGTTTGGGAAACTAGTTATGAGTGTCAGTAACACTGGGCAAGAATGAGGGGCAGTAAAGGCTCACTTCTAAATGACTGTCTGGAGGAGATAATGGTCTGAAGCCATGTTCACTGCTCAGACAGTCATTAAGTCTAAGAATCCACCTGACCCGGAGGTCATTACTACAATGATAAATACTCCATGAGACACTCCACCACATCTCCCTAAAATCATTTCTGCATCAAAAACCTCCCTCAGGTTTCAGGTCTGTGGTGACATCTGGTAGCCAGGAAAAGCACGTACAAACACATTTATTTGAATGAAGATAAAACACCAAATGTTTGAACTGATGGGAACCACCAACTAGCTGGCAGACTCAGCCTTTAATTTTGTAATGACCCTAAGCATCCCTTTCAACATTATCACTTATTATTAGCTATAGATCTCCCATACTTAGATTGTTCAAGAATTACTGTGTGTGCATAAGCCTTTGTACCCAGCCTAAACAGCTTTTTGACCAGATATAGATCTTCTAGGAGCTACATTAAGGTGAAAAGGCTCAGTGCTTACTTGAAATTAAGCACATCAGGATTAATTTGAATTACTATTGTTTATCTGACAGTAGAAGCTGTGAATTGATCTGCAAGTCATTAATCTACAATACCTGCACCCCATATGAGGTTTATGCTCTGTAAAGATTTGAGTTCTCACAGATATGCAAGCAAAGGATGGCAATAAAAAAAGTCAGCGCTTAAAAATTTGACCCAAAGAGATATGCTCAGTGCAAGGTCTAAGGTAAGAGAGAGCTGAAACCCATATGACCTCCAGGGACTTACTCAACAGCTCACGCTCCTGTTGGACTCAGAGCAGAATAACACCACTCAGAACCTTTTTATGAAACACCACAGTCACAGTCAGGAGACTTTCTGATTTGCATTTTATTTTGAGCTGTTTACAGTACTACTCCTCAGGTGAACTGAAAGTTCATGTCTTTGGTTCAAGTCCTCCTATCCTTGGTCACTTGTGGGCACCAATTATTTGCTTATTACAATTGCCTGAAGTCAGAGAGACTACTCTAGTGAGCAGCTGCTCCCCAGGATACAGGAGGGCTGGCAGCCTGGGTCTGGAGGGCTCATATCTCAGCCCTTTGCAACAACTCACTTCTTCTTTACAATGCAGTTCATGGCAGTAGTGCCATGTAAAACAAAAATAAGTTCTTCTTACCTTCAAATTAGTTTAAACCATTTGTAATTTTGGATTCTGACACACCAGAACTAAAGAGTATAAAGATAACCATTATCGACACATTAATTTCGACAGTTTCCATTTATCTCTTTCCAAGACTGTAGCTGTCAATGCAAACAAGGTCTGTTTATTGCATATAATAGATCAAGGGGACAGTTTCTGCAAGAAAACACATGAAAGAATGTAAAAACCTCTTCAAAGGATCGTTAATAAAATGATGAATATTCTTTCAATATATCTGTGCTTTTATAGTAGTCTTATGCACTGCTTGCTGTGTGTAGCCTAATGCAAAAATTGTAATGCAAGGTCTGTCTGTTCTTGACATGTTGCATTATAAATTATTATAAACATCTCCAGTGTGAGCTGCTCTCCTGAGGTATTTACTGTAGACTTTAAAAAGTGCTACATGACTTAAGGGTTTGACTTTTTATGGCCATGGTGACTTTTACTGGAATATAACAAAGTGTTTTATTAGTGTACTTTTGAATGTCTAGTAATTCAACCACAGTTTGTGGTGACTTTCTGTATAGCACTAGCAAACAACTGAGGTTTTAAAAGATACAGAGGGAAACAGTATTTGATAAAAAGGCATAAAAGGAAATGTCTCTCTGTATCAGTACTCATAGTATCTAATGCTTTGCAGAGAAGATGGCATAATTGGACCTTTAAATATATTTTTTGTCTGATTTCATGTAAATAAAAGAGCAACACTTTCTAGCCAGTCTGCTTTTTCATACTTTGCCCAGAAACAAACTATAGCTGTAATGAAGAACATCTTCAGCTCCTTGAAGAACTCCAGAACTGTCATTCTTAGACAAAGTGAGAAGAGAAAAACTTTTTTCTTGACCTTTCTGCTTTAAAATATGAATGGAAATGATAATATGCCTTTACATTTTAAATTAAGGAGGAACTAGGATCAATGTAAGAAATATATGCTCCTAAATCTAAATACTGGACTACTCCTTAAATAATTTGTTGATATAAGAACCTCATGTCAGATAAACAATATGTTGCTTCAGTACACAGTGCTTTTTTTTTAAAGGTACAAAATCAAGGTATGCTAATATAAGCCTCTAGCAGGGAAGTCCAAGTGTAAGAATAGAGGCTTTCAGGCACAGAGAGAAGAAATTAGACAAAGTAAGGTGAAATGAAATGACAGAGCAATGCTTCTAAAACTGCACATTGTTCTAGGGACTTGAAAGAATGTCATGTCTGATAGTATCAGAAATCAGACAAAAAGCCTGGAGGATGAGAATAAAACAGTCAGGGTCAGACAAGCAAAGATTATCCCCATCAAGTTATGTATGAGCAGTAGGAGAACCTGGGCCTGGCTAGAAACCAAAGGGTGAGCAGGAGCAGGGATTACATGTGTTGACCTGACACTTCTTAAGGCTTTGTGTTACATCTGGGTGAGAGGCATGACATCGAAGGGATAAACAAAAGACTGTCTGGAAAGGAATTTCTGAAAAACAAGCTGCAGAAAAAAAAATTAAGATCTTCAGATAAGGTTAAAGAACAAATATAAGTGTGTTTCAGAGCTTTGTCACATAGTCTGCCTCAAACTCAAACTCAGCAACACAACAGAGGCAATCCAATAAGAAGTCTTTTTTGTTGTTCCACAAAGTTATTTGAAATGTCACACACCTTGGTGAACTAGTTGGCTTGTAATAAGAAAAATTTCATCTGCTGTAACCTTTCAAAACACTAACTATTCAGCTAGAAAAACATTCTTGGTGACTTGTCCTGTCTATTAATACTTGTCTTATTCTGCAGTTATATGAGTTCAACAAGACCTGTAAGAATAACATATTAATATGTATATTATTTTCAGATCTTTTACATCTTATTCAAGATCAAAGAATGTTAGACTTTATCACCAAAAACATTTCATGTCATTTTTAAATGAAAATTATTTTAAAATAATATAAGCTAACTGCAGGTGTCTTTTCTTTGTCATCTACATTTATTTACAAAATGCAGAGGTTATGCAAAGTGGATTCTGGTATGTTAGAAGGATTTTGCAGGTAAATGTTATTTCACAGTTATGGCAAGTCATAACTTTTTTTTTCATTTATGTAATGTTTCCATGTCATTCTCTTGTAAAGAAAAGAGTATTAGGTGTACCTGGGCTTAACAGGAGTGGTTTCTGATCTGTGCATCAGGCAAACTGCTCTGGGAAGAAAAGAAGGTTCAGTCTTACCTGATAGCATCTGAGCAAGAACCTCAAGAACATCTATAACTCAGGAAAAGTGTGAAATCTCTGAAAAAGAGGGCTTGCAAAAGCAGGTAAAGCCTGCAGAATGGTAAGAAAGGCAAACAGCAGATATAAAAACAAAACTCAGAGAGGACTGTCATTCAAGATGTCATTGCAAGGCTCTTGTCCTTGGAGAATGCCCAAATATCAGTTTTCCTGTGGGTAGAGGTCTTGTTACTGTGCCCTTTCATTTCTGTATTTTCTCACACTACATTTTCTCTATTGTACATATTCTGATAAAACTTAGTTTCAGAGATTAAAATGCTATTGGTGTTCCCAGAGAAAACATATTAAGAAGTAAATCTCCCTCAATACAGCAGCCAGCACAGGGTCCCCACTCACAGGTGTGGTTTAAATTCTTTAGTTATACTTGAATTTCCACAGGAATCATTTTCAAATAAAGGCTGCCCGGACAAGGAAGATGTACTTAATTTTCTAGGCACATCCCATGGTGTTTCAGAAAGATGTTCAGATTTTGAAAACAAAACCCTTTTTACCTCATTGTACATTTCTAGATTTATCATGTTAGATTAATCCACATACTTCCATTATATCACAATGGTTCAGTCAACAAAGATACTTTATACAGACAAACCCCGGACCAGCTGGAACCCAACTCCCTGCTATTTGATATAAAAAAAAAAAAAAAAACAACCAACAATGATTTTTAAAATAAGTCTGAGAGAGGCATTAATCAGAATAGATAACTCTTATCCACTTGTACAGCAACCCCTCTTCTACTAGAGCTCTTCACTGGTTTCCCACTTCCTTCTCCTTACAAGGATTTGACCTCACTTTCAGCATAACTTATATAATAAGAGCCTCTCTGTTTGAGTTCTTTTTTACTTTTCCTACCTAACGTACCCCATCTCTCAACTCTTAATAAAATTTTTAGTAAGGAGAGTGAGAGCAGTAGGAGCAGAGCTCTTCTCTCATGAAGTCAGGAAGGAATGGCAGATGGTGCACTAATGTGTTAATTAAATGGCTGCTTTGCCTGTGATTTTCCTGTTGCTCACCTCCTGAAGTTAAGAGCTGAGAAATAATGGAAGGGGTTAATGAGACAGAAACTTATCCAGGTGGTAAAAACTTCACTGCAGCTCCTGAACACTTGGTGCCATCTCAAAAGTCAACAGCAAAAGGAATGGAAGTGGCTGCCATCATTGCTTGCCACCTGCCCTACAGAGCACTGCAGGACTCACATGTCCTTGCAAAATTTATACAACAGAGGCAGTCTGAGGCATAGCAGTGGATGAGGAAAAAGCAGAAGTGCTTAATCCTTCTTTGCCTCAGTCCTTAAGACCAAAACCAGTTTCCCAGAGCTGGAAGTTAGTGATGGGGAGATGAATGCACCATAATCCAGAAGAAAATACCTGGTATGCCAACTGAACACCCACAGGTCCAGATGGGATTCACCTGAGAGTAATGAGCCAGGGCAAAAGAGCCAAGCCACTTTCAAGCATTTAGCAGCAGTCCTGGTTAACCAGAGAAGTCCCAGTTTACCAGAAATTAACAAATGTAACACTGTCTACAAGAAGGATTGGAAATATGATCCAGAGTAATGTCAGCCTGACCTCAGTACTATGGAAGGCCATGGAGCAGATCATGCTGAGTGCCATCACAGCATGAGCAGGACAACCAGGGATCATGCCCAGCCCTGCACTTCAGAAAGGACACTGAGATGCTGGAGCAAATCCAGAGATAGCCAACAAAGCTGGTGAAGGGTCTGCAGCATAAGTCCATGAAGAGCAGCTGAGAGAGCTGGGGGTGTTTAGCGTGGAGAAGAGAAAGATCGGGGGAACCTCATTCCTTTCTGCAATTAGGGGATTGTAGTGAGGTGGGGATCTGTCTCTTCTGCCATGTCTCAAGTGAAAGAATGAGTGAAAAAAAGGCCTCAAGTTTTGCCAGTAGAGATTTGATACTAGGAAAAAGAATTTTCACTGAAAGAGTGATTTGGCATTGGAATAAGTTGCTAATGGAGGTGGTGAAATCATTGCCTACAGAAGTGTTCTAGATGTGTCTGGATGTGGCACTTGGAGATATGGTTTAGGAGTGATTATGATTGTGCTGGATTGATCTGGATGATATTGGAGATCTCTTTCAGTCTTGATGGTTTCTGTGATTCTGTGGTTCTGTTATGTTGAAGGAGAAATGTTGTCAAGCTGATACAGCCAAACACACCAAAGATGAGAAATTATAGTAGTGCTACAGCTTAAAGAGGGACAAAACCAGTATTCTACAAATTAGTTATCCCCACTGCTTCCCACCTTTTCCTAGGGTGAAAAAAACTGTCTTAGGGTAATTGCTCACACAACTAGCTCTTTGCTATCTACCAGTTTTGATACATTTACTTTTTCAGAGATAGCAGTTATCCACAGGTAGCCCCAGCTTCCACCTTTCCAAGTAGAAGTACTTGCACCTCCAGCAGCTGTTTACACCAGCCAACAGGGAAACATCAAAGATGATTTTGTCTTCTTTACTGACACATAGGAGTCCTGGGATGGATGCTCTGTCATCAGTTTTTGCTCAGCATATGTGATACAAAGCTGTTAATCTTTCTTCTCAGACCTTACTTCAATCCCATTTTTCCTCCACAAAGAAGAACCCCCAGTCCTTTGCCAACACTGTGATGCCTACAAAAATTCATCATATCCTCTGGTACCCTAACAATCCTGCTTATCCTTCTGACCAATGTCATTTTACTGCTTTTATATTTATACCCATTCCTATTTTCTCTGCTTACACCAGATATAGGCTGGACAAAGGATTATGTTTTTGTCCTGCATTTAAGCAGTTCATGGAGTTGAAGCAGATCCTCTGGTTAATGATTACAGCTCCCAGAGGCAATAGCAATAGAAATAAATTAAACAAAGCTAATAACATTAGTCACTTTGTTCTAGAGATTGTACAATATCCAAAGATCATGCACTACTTCTGTTTTATTTCTGGGGATATTTACAGAGATAAAGATGCAGATTGTTAAAAACCTGTGTGCAAACCAACAAATATCCAGACTGAAACAATACTTGCAAGCATAATTAAGTGAATCTCTGGTGGATTCAATAGGAATCCAATACTTGGCAGGCCATCAGTCATTGTAACCATTCCAAACAAACCTTTATAGGTATCCTTGCTCCACAACCTCCTGATCTTCATTTTAACCTATATCCACCTACTTTTTGTTTCATATGCAGTTACACTGGGGCCAGTAAGTGAAAGTCTGCCTGAGAGTCAGTAGGAAGCAGGCCAAGATTATACTAGATACTTACAGAAGCTGATGGATGTCTGGGTAATTTTGAAAATATATCTAATATTCTATCTATCTCTTTTGGCTCCTAAATTCCTTGGAAAATATAACTAATAATTATCTTGGTTGTCTTTGAGAAAATTACTCAGTATTTGTATTTGGAATGAATTTTTAAAGGCATTAGGGTACAGAAGGGCAGAATATAATGGGTAAGTCCAATATTAAGAAACTGGAGAGGGTCCAGTATAGGGCTACTTAGAGAGCCAAAGGTTGAGAGTACATGGCCTGCAAGGACAAGTGGAAGGAGTTGGGCTGATTTAATCCAACAGAAAAGAGGGCAAGAGGGGATTTAACTACCTGCCTATGACTCCTTGAAACAATTACAAAAGTTGAGGAGCTAAAGTTACATAAAGTTTGGCAACCACCACAAGTTGTGGATAAGAAGTTCAAATTAAATAATAGAGGTGGAAAAAGAAATCATGAGAAGGTGAACTCAGTGTTGACTCCTGTTGTCTGGAGAGGTTATGGACTTTGTGCTTGCAGGTTTTCAAGTCTTGATTAGACAAAACTATGGTAAATCTGTTCTGGTACGAGTCCTGTTTCAGGTTAGAGTAAAAACTTGAGGCTTTCAAAGGTCATTTCTAAACAATATTTCTATGGTTCTGCAGTGCTGTGATACAAATTTTTTACAGCACCAAGACAGTGGACATTTTAGAAATGTCAATGTCTTTAAAACGCCTCACTTTGTTCCTTAGTTGATCATCCGTAAAATGAATACCATACGTCCCTACTTTCCAAGGGGACTAGTTAGGGGATAGTACCCAAGGGAACTATCTGGATAAATCAATTATATATGTGAAGCTGCCATCTACTACTCTTAAGAATGCCAGAGTAAATGAAAAAAATTCTAAATAAAAGTGTATGACAAAAGCCTATACTGGTCTAAACTGCTTTAACTCTAGTGACTGAAACAATATTGCACTAATTTACTCCAGCTGAGCTACCACCCCATGTTGTTTATTCATCCAAATGAGCAGCTGTTTAGTTGAATGCTGCTCAGTATGAATTATTAAAGTCAGGAAGTTTTGCACACAAAGTATTGGCTGTCTGAAAAACAATGTTTGTCTCAGTTTAGTTTCACCATTGGGGAAACTTCAGAGAGTTGTGAAGGCCTCCAGAAGGACTATGTTTAAAGGACTAGTTATGGTAACAGGCTGCTAAGGACTAAATGCTTTTCAGGAGGAGAGACCATTTCTCACATTCTGTTAATAGTATAGTAAAAATCAGTACCTGGAAATTCTAAGCTTTTATATTCCTTCAAAATATTTTTTATTTCAAAACTGTAATCTCTTATGCAAATCGGAAGGACAAATAAAGGACCCTCACTGTACTTCATTGGCCTCTGTGTTTTTCATAAAAAATCTTGCACAGTCAAGCAAGGCACCATAAATTGGAGCCATTTTCAAACACACTTTCCAGGAGACGGAAGAAAAGTTCATAAAAAGGTCAAGACTGCAGTCATCAAAGTAGTGGAATCAGTGCTTGAGTGAACTACCATTCACAGGGAATGGAAGTGTGCCAGATAAAGAAGCTGCTGCCCAGACTTCTTCAACCCTTCCATAAGATGAGGGCTAATTTCTTAAAGAGCCATTAGAGAATTATGCTGTCTCCTTGAAAATGGGGCATCACTCAAGAAATCACTTACAAGGAAAGAAGAAATCTTTTCTGAGAAGCCAGGTCAACTTCACAGATAGTCTGGTATGGAGATTGAGCATGATAAACACTGTAAAAGGGCTCAGATTAAATTAAGTAACTCTTTATTTCTATAGAAAGAAAGCTGAGCTTTGAAGAAAGAGCAGATGATTAATTTAATAGGGTAAAAGATACTTTAGGCCTGGTCAGTAATTAATTAAATTGGAGACCAGTGCTCAGGTAAAAGAGGGAGCAAAATCCAATAGACTTAAGAGCATGTACCAGTGAATTAGCCACTGGCAGTCTGAACAAACACCCATACTGCCATGGATAAGCCCCATTAGAAAATGTAGATGATCTTTGAATGCTGGCACAGCCCAAGAAGCAAGAGGTGACAGTACTTCTATCCATAAGTAACTGTCATTTAGAACCCCCTGAGGAAAAACACTAGAAATAGAGGTTCTTCTCTAACTTGGTAGCCAGCCATTAGTGGTGTACCCCAGGGATTAGACCAGGGCCCAGTTCTGTTTAGTGTCTTTATTGATTATCTGGGTGAGGGGATTGAGTCTACCATTGGCAAATTTGCAGATGACAACAAGTTGGGGGACAGTGCTCATCTGCTGGAGGGCAGGAGGGCTCTGCAGAGGGACCTGGACAGGCTGCATTCATGGGCCCAATCCAAGGATCTGAGGTTCAACAAGACCAAGTGTCGAGTCCTGCACTTTGGCCACAACAAGCCCTGCAGCGCTGCAGGCTGGGGAGAGACTGACTGGACAGTGGCCAGACAGAAAGGGACTTGGAACAAGCTGAACATGGGCCAGCGTGTGCCCAAGAAGGCCGATGGCATCCTGGCCCGCGTCAGCAATAGTGTGGCCAGCGGGACCAGGACAGTCATTGTACCCCTGTACTCGGCACCGGTGAGGCTGCACCTTGAGTGCTGCGTCCAGTTCTGGGCCCCAATTCAGGAAGGATGCTGAGGTGCTGGAGCAAGCCCAGGGAAGGGCAGCAAGGCTGGTGAAAGGTCTAGAGAGTGAGTCCTGTGAGGAGAATCTGAGGGAGCTGGAGTTGTTTAGCCTGGAGAGGAAAAGACTCAAGGGAGACCTTATCCCTCCCTACAACTCCCTGAAGGGAGGCTGCAGCCAGGTGAGGGTCAGTCTCTTCTCCCAGGCCACCAATGACAGGACAAGAGGACACAGTCTTAAGCTGCACCAGGGCAGGTTTAGGTTGGACATAAGGAAGAAGTTCTTCACAAAAAGGGTAACTGGGCATTGGATGGTCTGCCAAGAGAAAAGGTGAAGTCATCATCCCTGGAGATGTTTAAGGAAAGACTGGATGTGGCACATCCAAGCTGATGTTTGGCCATAGGTTAGATTCAGTGATCTCAAAGGTCTTTTCCAACCTAGTTGATTCTGTGAGTCTGTGAATAGTAATAAAATATGTTCACAGAATAAGAAATACAGAATAATAGTAACATCAACAAAGAAAAAAATGAACAAATAAAAACCTCTGTGTTAGCTATAACTCTTCTTCATAGCAGACTGTCTAAGACAAGACAGCCTGACTCTGCTGCACAGCTCTGTCCTCTTAGCAACCCAGCAACAAGGAGGCAAAAACAGAGGGGTGCACAAGCAGAGCATGGCTGTGTTGCTGAATTGACAAGCCCACACTGACAGCATCCCCAGAGCACTGTGAACGTTTCTACAGGGACAGCTACACCTAGCCTCGCATTCACATTGCCCTTGTAAGTCACTGATGGTACCAAACCTCAGCTACTTTGGGTTTACTGTCCAGTGAACACTCTGGCATCCAGCTGGGCTTGCTGCTTCCAGCTAATGTCTGACCCTACTGAGCAGCACACTGACTGTCTACCACATTGTTATGAATATACTCAGCATAACTCTGATTGCTCTTTCTTCCATTAATATGTAACCTCTTCTTCTGTTTGAGTTCTCACAACTTTCCATGCTCAAAGTAGCAAAATAACATCCTCATATGATTTTCCCCATGATCAGCAAAAAACCTGATGTGCTTGGACTGTAATAGAAGCTCTTTACTAAGAGATATCATGATTGAAAAACCAAGGCTATCTACTGTATGTACTGAGTGAGGAAAATGTCCTGTGAAAAACAGCATACATTTAGGTGGTTGAAGCCTATCTTAATGTACATCCATGAGAGGCATTTTGGTATTTCCAAATTTTTGAAAGCTTGATTTTGCAGCCTTGAAAATATTCTTGTAACATATTATTTTTCTTTCCTTATGAAGCCTTTTCCATCATATAAGTCAAAAGGAAAACTTTTATGTAGTGTAGAAGAACACATGCAGCCTGAAGCATTCAACTGATTGCAGTAGATGGTTAACATCATTTCAGATTTTGTCTGTACTAGTAAGTAGAATTGGCATTGATCCTAGGAGTTCTTCATTCATACTCCATACCCATAAATTGTTAGAACTGCCTCACAACTGAAAGTACAGCCTTCATCAGATTTTCATATTCCAGATACCAGCAATGTAAGCAGCTTCTTTGCAAACTGCATCGTTATCTGCTGCATAAACCCAGGAAAAAACAACCATTTACAGACCTGAGAGTTTTCAGTTCTCGACATCACTAGTTCGCAAAAGAAAATGGGGAAAAATCCAGAATACATAGCAAAGTTTTCATTCAGGTCCATTGTCATATTGAGAATATCCTTCTCATTTTCACTAAAGATGCTTTCACTAGCAAATTACCAGTTAGAGGGGTGAAAGATGCACAAAGCTGTACTTGCCCTGCTCACATGTGCTCCTGTGTAAGTATTATAGTAGTTGTACACAGGTTGATAAAAATGTTATCCATTATAATGTGAAAGTAATGTAAAAATACAAGAGCATTTAATTGTGTCTCTCAGTTTTCAAACCAAGTGGAAAATAGAGATGTGTCCCTGTCTACCTGTTTTACAATGTATTAAAGATTTCTCACCAGGTTTTTTGATAAATGCTACTTAATTTATGGAAGCTTAGAAGGCTTAGAAAATGGATTAAAAATAAGAGTAAAATAAGAGTTATATTTCATGAGAATTTCTCTTCAATCATTTTAAGCTATTGGGATACCACTGTCATTTCTTTGGGCAGAAGAATTCCTTTCAGTTCAGTTTTTGGGTTATCAGAAGCTCTTGTAATAGATACAACATTTCTCTGAGTACAGAAGGCAGCAGAGAAACATCTCTATCTACTCCTACAGGAGACTGATATGACAAGAAGAGGCTGAGTGTCACAGTGGGGGCAAAATGGAATTACTACATAAAACTGTGTATTTATAAAAGTAATTTCCAATAAAGGCTAGGGTTATGTGGAGTGCTGTCTTCATGTCAGGGGGATTCACAGGAATAAGAAAGATGCCAGCATTGTAAATGCCTCTTTTGGCAACTGCAACAGCTACTGTGGCTCTGGCAGTAACTCACATGAAGTTTTTAAGTTAAAAGTCACTTTTATTGGCTGATGGAGTACAGGCCAGAAAAGCTGTATTTTCTTTCTCTTCAGAAAGCACTGAGGGATCTTTAAATTTCCACTTGAATAACAACCAAAAATGGGTACAGCCTGGTTTTGGCTTTTTTCTCATATCTTTTTAAAGTAGGTCATTTTCTCATATGTCTTTTGAAAACTGTTATCTGAAGCATGTCCCGATAACATCGTCGATGCCAATTATGCACTCTCTGCCCTCTCCTTGGCAATTGTGCTCATTTACTAATTTGCTCTGAGGTGGCTAATGCATTGTACCCTCAGTGCCTGAGAGACACAGCAGTGGTCTGTGTACTGCTGAGTGCTATATTCCACTCTATTCAAGACCTCCTTCGTCAGCTGAGGCACCATCTGGGCCACCCACCATAACTTGATTTAAGAGCTCCCTCAAGACCCAGAACAGAACATTTCTAACAAGGAAGTGACAGCTGAGTTTAAAAAAAAAAACCCAACAACCAAATGAAAAAAAAAAACAAAAACATAATACCGACACAAATTCTTTAGTTTATTTATCCTAAAAATTTGTGGGAAACAAACACAGTGAATGCAACAGGCAGAGATGACAGTTCTTGGCGCTGGCACAGCCCAAAGAGCCAGAGAGTGTCAGACCAACACACGTAGCAACCCCAGGCTGCAGCAGATTTAGACTGGCATTTGAAGAGCAGGGCACGGTATTTGGCACTTAAATTAGCATAGCAAGGGGGAAAGAAAATAAAGGACCAGAAAAGGGAAGGACATTCTATTCTCTCATCTCTCCAAATCTGACCAGAAATGCAGTAAGCTCTGAAATAAACCATTTTAGCAAGCATGAGGTGACAGCTGCCACCCTTTAAAAACTGGTAGCTGCTAGGTAAAATGACCATAGACATTATATCACACAAGCTGTTTTTAAGTAAGAGAACAGAAGTTATCCCACAGTGCCCATGAATCTCAGTGATAAAAGCAGTGAAACCAGCCCCAGAAGCAGCATTACACAAGCAGGAACCAGCCAGACTTGACACAGCTGAGCTGCCTGCAAGCAGTGGTTCCACAGAAGTGCCTATCCCATTCCTGCTATCCCAGAATTTTGTTCCAGCCACCAGTACACAGGGTGACAAAAGTAATGTTGGTCAAGGTTGAAGCTTCTACTCCCTTGAAGAGGGAGTAGAGGAGACCTGGACTCCCACACTGCAAGGTTTTGGAGGTTGTTTTGTTGAGAAAAATATACATGCCATGTAATTTCTTTGGAAAACTGACAGCATTAAAGCAGTTGATTTAAAGGTGATTCCTTGTTCCTAACAGATTTTGTTCAAAGCAACCTCTAAGAAACCTTTATCCACTGAACATGTGGATTACTGAGTTCACTTGTACCTGAGGAACTGTACTAATAAGCTGTTCTTCACAGACTGGCAGGAGACCTTTTAGTCTGTGCCCATTTGAGCAAAGCAGTGAAGTCTCTCTGCAGGAGCTCATATCATCCATGCCAGAATATGCACCTCTGCTGGTATCCTGAAATCTCTCCTCTTGGACATACTGCCCTATTTCCACATCTATTTCCCACCCCTCTTCTGGCTACTTTGCTGCAAGCTGTGGAACCACAGCACTGAGCTCTGCTGTGCAATGCTGGCATAACCTCTGAGCTCAGAACTAGAAGGGCAAGCAGGGATCAGGATATTAAACCTGACTTAGCATTAGGAGAAGTCTCTAGGCCCAACACTGACAACATGCATTACTGAATACACAGTATTCAGTATTCAGCTCTGTACCAGTGAGAAGT
>JAHLSL010000046.1:9080556-9197879 GCA_025920805.1 Petroica traversi | reverse complement strand
CTGCTGACCTCAGCCCAGACAGTTCCAGCCACCCAGGCAGAGCTGAAAGCTTTAAGCACAGACAGAAACATCATGACCAAAGCCTACCAGGAGAGAATACTCCGAGGAGGAAAAAATGGACTATGATATTCAAACATTATACCCAACACACCACTACATGCATTTTCACTACTTTCAGTGTGGAGAGTATTTAATAATAACTGTTCATATTTCAAAAAATTCTTTAGAAAGCATTGTTAAGCCCCATGTATACTGAGATAACGAATGGAACATGGTATTAACCTCGAGGTATTTAGTGTCTTTGAATGAAAAGTCCTTTTTTATCCACTTTCACATATGCAGCGAACAACACATGAATGTAAAGACACTTGGTATTCTCTCTTAAACAGAGAAAAACATGTAAATTTATATTAATACCTAAATAATGAATCATGTCAAAATACTAAATCAATTTCAGTTTTAGAAATTATAAAAAATTTGATTTGAAATGTCTCTCCCTGTAGTACAGAATAGATTGCTATAATTAATAATTTGAAATCAAATACATAATTTGTACAATTCTTGAAGTCATAAAACCCAGCATACAGCTTTTTTGATCATTTCCCAAAAGATTATTAGTGCATTTTGAATAGCTGCACTGCTTTTGTTAGAGTTGCCAGATTGTACCCCTGGGGTGATAACCTTTCAAGGGAAAAGAGAGAAGCCATTGCTGTGTGCTGTGTTCTTGTGCACCCAAAGCTATCAGTGGAGGCACAGCAGCTTGCATCCTGTATTCAGATGCAGTGGTGTAAATCTGGCACCACCATTACACATAGTTATGAATTGACATTGGAATAAGCAGAATTTGGGCACAACGCATATTCCTTTTTATTAAAACTCTAAAGCATTTTGAAAGCTCTCAGGTAAGAAGTACTAAAAGAAATGTAAAGTATATTAACAGTTATCAATGTGCACACTTTCATACATAGAAAGTCTGAGTATAAACTGCAAAGGACTATGAAAAGGGAACATTGGATCCTGTGAGAGATATAGCAAAAGCCAGTTCAAATGCTGGGGAATTAAAACATATTTTTACTCCCACACCTGCTCTAACCTACACTTGGCCCAGCTGAGGCACCCTCAGTGGCTGTGTACATCTAAACTGGAGCTGAAAATCTGGTAGTCACTTATCAGTTTAAAGCATGTGATGACTGACTTGTGATCTCAAAGGTGCGCACACTGACAGTGACTGATATGGCCTCTGTTTTCATGTTTATTCAAATGGTATGAATATTCAAGCACATCAAATTCACAGAGCATAGAGGAACAGTCCCTACACTGTCTTGCTCTTGCTCTGCTCTTCCCATCCTAAGCAGTGGAGCTGGGACAGAGGTCACTAAAGCACATCCAGATCCCTTTCCAGTCCACACAAGTGTGGGGGGGATCATTGCACTTCCTATCCAAGTCACTTCACACTTACCACATGGAATTTTTTCTTGTAATTGTTTAGGGATGAACATCAATCATACTTTCTGGCCAGAGCAACTGTTTCAATGATGTCCTAACATTTTTTTTTTTCCATCTTGCTTTTTCCCTTCACTTCTTTATCTTACATTCTTCTTTTTCTTTTCTTTTGTGGTATTACACTCTCCCTCTCATAGTGAAGTTCATTCCACCCTCTCCTATCAGTAATCTTGGAGTTTTTTCATCCTTTTTCTCCAGCTGCTTCCCAGAGCTGCCGGCAAGGGTGGCTCTGTCACTCATCTTGCAGATTCCTTGTCAATTCCAATGGACTCCAGCAGTCCCTTCTGCTCCATGTGTCATGTTGCCAAGCAACGTGCTTATTGGTAGGGCTTTTTATTATTGTTATTGTTGTTGTTACTGTTAGGCAAGGTAAACTTTTTGTTGTATTGCAACCATTTTAAACACATTTCATTACATTATTTTCTTCAGTTCAAAATACAGGAAAATTCTGCTCAGGGGAGTGAAGGAACAAAGCAAACGAATCCTGCTGTGGTACAGAGATAATGTGAAGTTTGTCTGCATGGGTACTGCTATACAAAAAGAAATTTAAAAATGGCAGGTATAACAACACAGCCTTATGCTTTGTCACTTGGAAAGCCCTGCACACAGAACCTCATCCTGATAGTAACTCTTCACATTCTTTGCCAATTGACTGGAGGGGGAAGATTTAAAATTAACCTTAGAAGCTAAGGAAACAGTGGGAATATTAATGTTCTAATTAAAAGAAAGGAAATCTTGCATGCCTGGTGAAGCCTCTGTGCAGACCAGGTCCTTGAAAGGAAATTGCAACAGATGGGTACTAAAGAGATTTCTTTTTCATTATTATTATTTATTTTCATAATACGATTAGATCAAAGCAGTTAACTCTATTTCAAAAAAGGTAATTTTACTATAAGCAGTTATTTATATTGGGAAAGGCTAACAAGACAAAGGCTTGTGAACCTGGTATTTAATCCCGATCCATCAGAAGATTTCTGTGTAACATTAGGTAAGTGATTTATGCTCTTTTCTTGATTCTCCTGAACTAAATTTTAAGTGTTTGCTTCCTAATTCTTAGGATTCACCACATCAGAGTCAACTAGGGTTTCCAAAAAATATAGAATTCTTTCAGTGAAAAGTGCTACACAAATATAAATTGGTATTTTAAGGAATAGTAGTTCCTACAGAAATATTTTCTGACTCATACAAGGTGCTTTTGATCTCCACTTGAAACACTATATTTGGTACTATTTCAGCCCTCCCCCAGGTGTATTACTGAAATAATCAAAGTACCTACATGGATTTTATGTTTATAAGAGATGCTATTTTGAAAGGTATGAAGATGGAAGCAATCTAACCACAGAGGAGACCCAAAGTTAGTGCTTAAAAGGCACGAAGCCAGTGATTATGCCTACACACAATGCTGCCCCTAATCTCAGCACCATAGTTTTCCCCCCATATTTGTATAATTATCTCTCTTAATGCAGACATTTAGACACTTGCCTCGTTCAAATGTAAGTTCTTAGGCATCTCTAAGGGACTGTTTCTCTGCTTAGATTTAGGCATGTAAGAAGGAGGAAGGATGAAGAAGATTATAGTCTGTCAAACAGGATTTATTTCTTCTATGAGTAAAATAAATTTCAACAAATATTAAAGGAATTCCCTTGCTCTAAAAAAGTTAAAGGTCCAAGAAAAAAGAACAATAACAAGTGATGCAGAAAATGTCTATATTCTGAGCTTCGTTCCTCCCAAAATTAGTTTGTTGAGACTTAAAAAAATTAAATTTAACAATCAGTAGGGAAGTAAACCTAAAAAAAGAGGTCCAATATTTAGTAAATAAATGTATTAAATTCAGAATGGTCTTATGAAATTCACCATGAGCACTAGGAAAAACTAATTAAGACAAACCATTTCCATCCCTTGGGGTTTAAGAAAATTAAGGCAGACAGAAATCTACCCAGTTTCAACCACAGAAGCCACAAAGGACTAGAAAAGGGAATCTTTGAAAATGGGAGGGTGTGAGGAGTTGGGCAGAGAGGATAAGTGAAGGATCCAGGGAATTACGGAGCACTTGACTACAATTCCCAGAAAGATTCTGGAACAAAGTCTTAAACAATCAATTCAAAAGCAGCAGAAGACAGTAAGATGATAAAAGACAGCTCACCTGAGTGTGTTAAGAAGTGATGATGTCAAACCAATCTAACGTCCTTGTCTGCCAATATAATTGGCATAACGGATTAAAGGGAAGCAGTAGATATAATGTACCTTGCTTTAGCAAGGACTTAGAAACTGTCTTGAGACACATTCTTCTAAAGAGACTGAAGAAATATTACCTAGATCAATTGTTCTTACACCATAAATACAAACAGCAGTGCCACATGGGCCACTTCAAAGCTCAGCAGCAGCTGCTTCTGCACCAAAAGCAGGAGGGGTGAGATGGCACTTCAGCCTTAGCTGCAAGAGAAGGGTGACAAAGATGTGGCTACAGAGGTCAGAGAGGTTTAAGAGAGTGAAAGAAAGGGAAATGGGAAGTGAAGTGTGATAGAAGGAAACAGGGGAAGTGAGAAATATGGTCAGGATCTCGATTTAAATACTCACCTAGAGGAGCGGGCCTGGTAGGGAACACCAAGGTGGACAGGCAAGGATGGTCAGTGGGTTCTAGGTTAGAAATCTGCACAGGTAAATTAGGAATCTGCACTGGTAAATCAGAGTGTACATAAATGCATTTTTGTTTGGGCAGCAGTAGTGACCTGAGAATCCTTTATAACATTGCCCTGTGCCTACATTTTCAAGATGTTTGGAATTTGGCAACTAATCTGTACTGGAGCTGGTGCACTATTGCTGCATCAGAGCTGCCCACAGTCCAGAAAACCTGGACAAAAGCATAAAAGATAAATTTCAAAGGTAAAAAAATCCTGTTATGATAAACTCCTTAATGGACACAGAGAATGAAATGCCACATAGGAAAGTTGTAGAAATGCTTTCTTTCAAAGCTTCTGTTGCCTCTGATATTCATCTCTGAATGAATCTTTATGCTGTTTCAGAAGAGAGGATTATGCTAGGTAATCTAGTGAGGTCTTCTCCAAGCCTGCATCTCCATGGGGATATCATTTATTGGCAGTTTAAAGAAGTGGCACTGCACTGTCTGGACAAGGTCCAGTGAAACAAAGGACAATCCTGCCACTAAAGCCCAGACTTGAAGGAGACAGGCAAGCTGAAAAAGCTGACCTCTGTTCCTCAGAGCCCCACCTGAAAAATAGGATAGCGGGAAGTCTGCCTATTATCTGCCCTCCTTTGCTATTCTTAAAAATTTTAAGAGTGAAAGGAAAAAAAACTATATTTGAGGAGTTAAAAATGTATTGCTAAGTTGGTGAGTGCTTTAACAGTCAAATAAAAATACTGAAGTTACCATTAGTCCAGTTTCAGGAATACCAACACTTATTGTCCAAACTGACTTTAAGAAAGCCCTTTTAATATCCCTAAAATTGTTATACAGGAAAGCCTAAAAATGCAGACCCCTTTTCCTGGATGGGTACCATGCTTGTCCATCCAACACAGTTTGGTGAATGCAGACTGACAGCTTCCTGCCCCTTGAGCAGCAGAGACAGGAGACAATTATGAAAAATCACCACCACCGTGCCATCCTCAGTGGGAGGAGCATGATCCTCTTGGTGGGGCTTTTTTCCCCTTAGTCCAGGGGAAAGGGGAAAAAATCAGTTTGTTTTCCTGCCCTGCCAGCTGCTGTTTGGCAGTGGCCCCCTGGACCCACACACGAAAAGGACAATGATTTTCCAGGCAGTGACTGGTGGGGGGGGACACACCCCAGAGCTGGAGCAGGGGGGCAGCAGCCACCAGCACCAGCTCAGAGTTTAAACCAGTGACACTCAGCCCAAGCCAAGGTGAGGCTGAGCCCCTGCACTGCTGGGGCCCTATCAAAGCAGTCAAAACAGCCTCAACTTATTAAATTGTGCTTAATTCACCTTAGTGGCCATGTACATAAACTTTTATCTAGTGATTCAGAGATGTAGATGAATAAATAAAAGACAACATATCAATGGAAACAATTTTCCTTCCTTTCACCAGGCTCATCTTCAGCCCAAAATTGCTCCTCCCTTCAGCGTTCTCTTCTACCCTCACTCATCCCAGCTCCTTTATTTGCTTGCACTCAGGCCCTCCTGAGCCCTTGGCTGAGGCCATGGATGGTGCAGGAGATTGGAGTCTGGATGTAATGGCTTCTGTCTGCCCCTTGTTTCTTCTTACTCATTTTCTTCTAACTGCCCCTCTACTCATCCAGAGCTTACCCACAACTGGAGCCCCTCAGGAGCACCCCTGCTCTGGCATGGGCCACCCATGGTCACAGTCCCCCCCAGAGTCACCCTTGCTCAGTCACAGAGCACTCCTTTCCAAGGGTGAAACTCCAGCTGTGTCCCTTTCTGCACCTCTCCTGTGCCTCCTCAGATGTGTCCTCATGTTACTCCTCAGGTGAATTCACAGGTACCTCTTGCCTCTGTCAGCTCCCACCCTTTCTTGGACACATCCTTAGATCACACTACTCCATCTGGCTGCAGGGTTTGGCACTGTGTGGTGCTTCAAGCTATGGCGGAGCCATATGGAACGAGCCATGACCTCCCCAGGCCTCAGCTGCACACACTCCACCAGGTATGCCGAACACAACCTCTAATGGGAAAATTAATGTTCAAGACAGACCAACATGTCGTAAGGAAAAAGAAAAAGGCTTCAGGAGACATCATGGGCTATGAATTGACATAAAGATAGGAAAAGGGTCCTCCGTGTGGACCTCCTGAGCCTGCTCTAAGCATAGCAATCAAATGGTTCCCAGTAAAATTGCATAGGATTTCAGCTCTGAAGCACTGAGGACTGAAAATGAGGTTGAGGATGGTTAAGAGTGACAGAGCAGAGATCCTTTAATAACCTGGAATTTATACTTTTTCTCTTTTTTAAAGTTTTGTGAGACATCCTACCTCTACAGTCAACATTGTGAATTCTTTCTTCAAATATTGCAGATATTTGGCATGACATTTTTAATTAGTCAGTCTTTATAGACTGAGCAGAACTACCACTTGAAACTGGCTCAGCATAGCTTATTTTTTGAAAAAAAAATCTGCTAATAATGCCCATATACATTGCTTAAAAGAAAATTAATCCTTTAGAATAGTAAAAGTCCATATAATTAGTAGCAATGGAATCCAATTAGGTGGAAAAAAATTCAAGGAATCAGCAAATATCTCGACACTGACATCTATTTTGCTGGGGAATGGAATCTCAAGGAAAATGGTATGCACTTCATCTTTATTCATTTTGAATTTAAATGGCCAGGACTTCAGTGACTGTTCAATATAAAGCAACCCTGCACAGAGTGTGAGTTACAGCCTTACTTCATCTAACTTGTGTTTATATATCATATTTCTTGAACTCAGAAAAAAGAGGTTTTCACATAAAGCATAAAAGCCATTATTTATATTCTCAATATAGATTAGACTGCAGTCAGAAAGAAATAGTTATAGATATCTACAGCAATTTAGGGCCTTTTTTGCATTTATTTATTGATGGCTACTCAAGATTTCAGCTGCACTAAAAGATGCAAATTTTCACCCAAGACTGCATTATTGCTTTCAAATCACCAGACATGTTCCATCAATGTTTATGGATATTGCCTTCATAAGAATAAAAAAAAATCACAGTGTAGGCATTGAATCCAAAGCTGTGCTAGAGAATACCTTCTTTATACACTGAAATGATCATTTGTTGTTTCTATAAATTAGAGCTGTGTCAGTCAATCTTTTTTTTTTTAACTGACTGCCTCCAACGTGCTGGCAATTCTTTAAAAATGGGTGGCTTCAGCCACTCACAAAGTACAATCTGTGCTCAGTATCTCATCAATTTATTCTCACCCACAGCCAATGAGACAAATGATTTTCCTGCTGGGTTAATGACCTCTGATTGCGCTGTTCCTATGGTTTCACTAGCCTGGCCTCACAACAGGCAGTGGTCTGATGCAGATGCTGGCAAGATAAGGAATCCAGGTTAGAGTCAGCATTTGTCTTGAAAAACTTCAGGGATGTTTAAAAGTGGAATAATAGGAACAAACATACCACTTGAAGTGTTGCTGAAGAAAAGACGATAATTTTTAAATTATTTTAATAAACAATGCAATTTTCAAGGGTCAATTCCTTCTGTGCTCATACAAGCAGGCTGGAGCACAAAATCACAGAACATGGTCTATTGTCTCTGCAGGCTGGCGGTGGCTTCCCTCTCCTTGCTCCTGCTTTGCTTCTGTCCAGTTGAAGGGAAGGTTTCGGGAAGGGAAGGTTTCGGGAAGGGAGGGAAGGGAAGGGAAGGGAAGGGAATCTACAGCACAAAGCAACTAGTCCAGTAAAACTGAATACTAAACATCAGTTTTTACAGTAATTTTATGATTCCCATAACCTCATCTGAGCAGAGGAAGGGCATTTTGGTTGAAAACTCATGGAGAAAAACAAAGTTATTTGAAAGACACCACTAGCAGTAAAATCCCTTCTTGGTCTGAAAATGAGGATTTATTTCCACTATGAAAACCCTTAATTTTATCTAGAGATCATTGTGCAAAATCTGGGGCAAATGTAACATAGAAGAAAGATGTAATGTAAGAAAATGTAAGAAAGACCTTGAAATCTAAAGACAGGTATATAAGTTAACAGGCTCTAGTTAGAAATCTGTTATAATTAAGAGCTGGTTGAGGAAGGCAGTTCATGTTTATAGGCTGGGACTTATCTTGAAACACCTTGGAAAATATGCCATATGCATCAAACAGCTGTAGAAATAATGGTATGTTTACTTATATAAAGTCCCTGCTTCTCAGGGACTTATTGGGCACTTCAGAAAAACAGAACAGAACGTTTCTCTATAACCACAGTAAATTATCATCTTAACGGTTCCACCAGCATTTTTCCCTCCTTTACCTGGTCTTAATCCACACTGTGCATTAATTAATCACCATTATATAAAACTTAAATCTTAAATCACATTGCAAAGTACTTAGGATTCAGCTCATTGGTTAGTAATTAACCTACCTTGCCTTTAGCCATAAACCTTTATATCGCAGTCCTGCTTTTGATATATGAATCAACAAGTCTGAAAGTCTTAAACTCTGTTCAGATTAATAGCTGACCAACTATAAGATAGATTTTTCCATTTAAAGATGCCTCTTACTCTTTGAAACTTACTGCTTTCTCAAAGGTAGGTTAATGTGACACATAACTGTGACTTAAGGTAGCATGAAATTTAAGATTTCACACACAAACAACAGTGATAGGATTCCTATTGATTTGCCACCACTTGCAAGTTGGTATGCCAGGAAAGCTCTGCAGGTTTCTGCTGATCTGTTAGGAAAGCTCAAGGCAATCATCTGCATCTCCTGTTAGCCTCCGTGGGTACAACCTGTCAGGTTAAAAAAGAAAAGGGCACCAACCATGTGCATTACATCCTTTCCTGTAAACAGGACTGATGTTCTCACTCACAGCAGGTCTCAGCCATCCCTCAGGACTCTGAGCGCTTCTGGGAGCACCTTTGGTCCCACAGGGTAGAGGTATTACTGAGACCTTGCAAGCAAGGTTCAGATCAGACCATTTCCATTCTACCTTGGACAAATCTAGTGCTGTGGACACAATTTGCTCTGTTCCTCCTTCAGCTGTGACAGAGCTCCTACCAGGCCCTTGCTTCTCACATCCTTTCCAGAAACCTCTCACTTCTGGTAGCGCAAGAAGTTGTTCTTCCTTGCTTCCTTCCTTTTCAACATGGGGCTGACCTTCCCCAAGAGAGGCAGAGCCACTTTTGCAGTTCATTTATACTCACTCTGTGGACTGGGCAGTGTGCAAGCTGCACCTGACTGGATTTCATAAGGCAGTGATGGTGGGAGCAGACAGAGCGGCATATAGAACTACTGGCAGCTGATAATAATCAGGAATAATCATACATGTTTATGCAGTAGGGGCCAGAACCGAAATGAAAACAGTGTTTTCTCTAGGCCACTTTTTTTTTGCCCCCTCCCTTCATTGCAGAATAGGATTCTGGTCTTTGGTTAAACAAAAGAGGGTGAGGGAGACAGGGAGGGAAGGAGAGAGGAAGAGAGAGAGAGGGAGAGACTGAAGGAAAGGATTAGGGAAAAGAAGTGGAACTTCAGCTCGAGGCATTTGGTAAATGTCACAGTAGCAATCCCTAAACAAGGGTAAAACAAAGTATAATGACCAATCTTATCATTATATTTCTGAAACAAGAAAGTTTGGGGACCTAACTGGGTCTGGATGAAACTCTCTTTCTTTATTAGTCAGACTTCAGAAAGAGATCTGTGACCCACTTAAATTACTAAAATTTGAATTGCATTTAATTCCCGATTGATTACAAGCAATTGATTTGGTTTCATCATAAGGAAATTACTAAGATTAATTGTGGGGGAAAAAGGCATGTGGAAAGAACTTCTTGGCTCCTGCACAAACACTGGGGGGAAATAAGGACATAACAGCCTATAAGCAGCTACTATATTATTAAATTTCCCCTAAAGTGAAGTATTTTAGGAACAAAATAACTGCATGCATAACTAGGGACATTTCCACAAAATCAGAATGACCTTAAAACAAGATCGTGCCTAAGATTATTTATTTGACTATATCCCTTTAAAAGAAAAAATCTCATGCTGTGAAATAGGAGCTCGTTAGATCATTGCTTAGATAAGCTCTTTTGGACTCTTTATTGATATATTTTACCTCCCACAGCCTCATTAACAGACTGGCAAGGTTCTTGCTTATTTTTCTCATTCCTTGTGGAATACATAGATTTCAGATAATTTTTATCCTTTACTTATTTTCCGTGCTGGAATTAATATTTTTTTCCACACACTTGAAAAGCTGGAAAAATGCACCACCTCAGATTTCATTTAAAATAATTACCTTCAGTATGATTAATAAAAAGAGTACATTACTGACATGCGGAGGTGGTTTTATTTATTTGATATTCTTTGTCTGACCAGCAGTAGCATAATAGGAGGAATTTTAAAAAGCAACAGGGAACTGACATCATCCTACTTTTACAGGACAAGTATTCTTATGGAAAAAGAGGAACTTTCCCTGAAGGGAAAGCATGTTCTTAGCAAGGCCTTGAGTTGTGACTCAGGGTATCAAAAGTCATTTTCCTGTTCCACCACAGATTTTCTCCGTTATCTTGCAAAAGATTGCTTAAGCTGTGTGCCTGAGCAAAAGTTAAAAATATCTCCCTTCCTTTAACTGCTGTCATTACTATTTATCACATGCTCTTCAAGGGAAAAACTGTTTCATCTCTCTGCACATGTCTCTACAGGGCAGGACTAAGCTGCTGGGGAGGGAGACACAGCTCATAGTGCTCCCTCTGCCCCATCACAAGGGAGCACAATATTCAGAATTCACTGCTCAGTTAATCACACCCAATGAGCACTAGCCAGTCTCACTTTTGGGGCAGACATGTCGGATGCCCACAGAATGATCACTACAGTGGGTTATGGTAGATTTTGGAGCTGAGTTCATACAGGTTCCTGACATTTGGAGCACTTAAACTGATGAGATTCATAGAGTTATCTTTCCCTGTGTTGTGACAAGTCAGTCTAACATATTTTTCCAAAATACCATCTGGAAATAAAACAATGATTAGTTATTAGGAAGCCATGCCTAATTATATCTAGATACAGATTTAGCTATGTGTACATATATGCCTCTCAAATGCAGGCTTATTGTTGCTGATAAATTCACAAGTTGAAATGAATGATTGGTTGCTCTGACAGTTAAGCTTAAATTCAGAATTTTTAAATTTAAGTTAAAGAACACAAATACACACAGTTAAAAGATTAGTCAGAAATACTACTTTTGTCTTCTTATGGTGCCCATTAAAGAAGATGTCTTTACAAAACATGGAATTTCACAGGACACTGCATACTCTAAATATGAAACTGAAAATCGTGGTCAGAAAAACAATTCTAGCTTAAAAGCTTTTTTTTTTTTTTGTAAAAGTTAATCTCTGCTCTACTTTCTGCACTCTAGCAATGTCAAAATATGATCCAGAAAGGCAAAGTGTGATTACACATCAGACTAAAACACCTTTACATGTGTACACAAGTGTCTACAAGTATGCGAGATTCCAAGTTCCTACTATGGCCAAGGAATATCTATCCAGTAAGAGTCAGCAGTGATTCAGGATCAGTTCAATTCACTTACACATCTGAATTTGGTTAGATAAATTGCATTTTAAACTTTGTTGGCTATATTTATTAGGTTTTCAACAACCTGGGCTGAATCCTGCCTTTTTTTAACTCCAGTTCACTACTCACATACAGTGTGTGTTCTTTTAGTGAAACTGATAACCTGCAATCATCTGGAAACCAGCAAATAGTTTGGATAGCCTTTTAATGAGCAGCACTGCAAGGTTCTACTTCATAAGTGATCTGCACCTGTCATAACTGTTTATGTTTTGAACAAGTTAGACTTTCAGTTACACCTTCAGGGCTAATGAAACCTTGGAATGATTGATTCAATGGTTGATGGCTCAAGGGCAAGGTCTACACACAGAAAATAGAACAGTGCCCATAAAGTCCTGCCCTGGGTGCTGCAAAATTATTATCTAAGAGCAAATAAAGATTCAGTATTGCAGCCACATGCAATATCAAATCACAAGTCTTGACCAAAAGGTGTCAGAAATATCATCTCAGCCTCTCCTCCCTGAGTGATGCTTTCTCCAAGTCGCAGGCATGGACACAGTATAGTCCTTACCTGGCTGGCTGTCAAATGTTCCTCAGTCATCCCTGGATAGTGGCCTAAGTATTTATTCTTTTAGGTTGGACTGGTGATAGCTCAGTGTCAGCAGAACCTCAAATCACTGTAGTTTTTTCCACATTGTTACCCATTCTTGTGCCCCAGTAGAGAGACGGGATGTTCAGCACACAGCTCAGTAGAAATGGGAAAAATATAAATGAATCTGCTGGTACATTCATGAACTGTGCTGTGAGAAAAGTATTGCCAGCTGTGGGAAATTATTTTCATATTGTCAATAATAAACCATCCACACACTTTGCAACTTCCACATGAGACATCCTCAGCCAACCTCGAAACAAAACAATGTATGTTTACATTCTTAAGTAGGAAACTGGAGTACTTCTTATTCTGGTGGGAGTTCTGTCACTGCTTTTTGTAAGAAAAGATGATGAAGGCCCAATAATGAGGTGGATGTGAAGGAAAGCATTGAATATCAAGTTTAAGGATTAAAGAGCCTAGAAGATCACAAACCTAACAATTATTTCTTACAACTTGATGTTTTCCTTGGCATACTTACAGAGTTACTGTGGTCTCCTACTGAACATTCAAAGCTTGAGCACTCCCCATCTGTTGCTAATAGCTGGGGTCCCAACTGTTCACATTTTCAGCAGTGAGCCAAGACACTGAGTCACTCATTTATTATCTCCAGCATACTGTTTTCAAAAGTGTTCAGGACACTCAGGCTCACAAAGTCATTGCTGAGGCAAATTCTTGATGCTGGTGAAGATTTTAAAAGGGAAGTTTGTGGTGAGGTTTTTGTGGTTATTTATCTTTGTAGGAAGAGATAGAGATACGTGTAAGTCAGGTTCACAAAATCATGCTTCCATTCTTTATAATTAATTTATTTTATCTTGCCAAGCAACTAGTCATAAACTTATCTTCTCATTTTACTCATTTGTCCTCAGGAAATGGTCTTTTAGGACTATCATGGAATATTATGAATTGTAATTTATATTAATTACCCGTTTATGATACTGCCAGCAGATGCAAAGTGTGAGACACTGTGCAAACAAATATAACATACAACACCAAAGGACTGCAGACTAAAAGGACCATTTATTGACTGTTTGTCCTTCAGTACATTACTCAGTCTCTTACAACATTTTTTGGGTCTTTTTATTATAGTACACCTCAAAATCTACTTTCTTTAAAACTGGCGCTTAGTAACAGGTCCCTCACCTAAAGTGTACCTGCAAGATCCAATATTATCTAATACAGAGACATATAATCCAAGGAAAATTATAAAAAATACTTTTAATATTCAATATCACCCATATTGTCATGCCTCATTAATACCTTAAAAATAATTTGAATCAAAGTCAGATATATATATATATATATATATATATGGTAGGATAAAACTAGGAGCATCTTTTATGAAATCTTTCTTCATTTTAAAAGAGAATGGAACCTATTCCCTTGTAATCCAGATCAGGCAAACACTGCTCAATGCACAGACATAAAGAACATTTCACTTGCTTTCATCTGTGAAGGGCGGTGCAAAGATCCCTGCACCAAGGCTGTCATCCTATACGGTACAATTTAAATATAATATGGACATCCAAGCAAGAGCTGAAGATGGAATAAGCCATATGACACTTTATCCAAATCAACAGGCAGTCTCAGCTTGGATGTGCACTGTGCAAAAAAGAAATACAGGATTTCTAGATCCCAACTGGCTCTTGCAGTGCCAATTTGGATTTGCCTTTACTGCACTTAGAAGGTTACTCTATACACATAACCTTGAATAGGGGGGTGGGAATACCTGATTTTAAGAAAATTTATGTCTCATTACCATCGTAATTCTTCAATTCTTCCAAAACTTCAATCTTTAAATAAGCAAATACATTTTTGCTTTTTTTGTAACTGAAGAACTGAGGGACTGAGTAGTACAGCAGGCCTGAAGTTAGTGCATAACTCCTGCTACTGGTCATTCATGTAGTACTTCTCCTCACCTTATAACTTTACAAGAAAAATTCAATTTTACATGACAATATGAAGCATTCTAGGTAGTCTGGGAAAGGTTGTCAAGTATGATTTCTTTTGACTATGAAGCTTTTTCAATCATTACAGTCAAAGGAACTGTTTCATCCATGTAACATGATCCTCAGACCTTGAAGTACTTACATACAAATTGATTATATACATATATATATATATATATATATATATATATATATATATATATAATATATATAAAGCATTACCCTGAATTTTGGTACTGTCTGCCACTGGCCAAAGCTGAAAAAAGAAGAAAAAATTAAAAGTTTGATCTCTGTTACCTTAGTTACTTCTGTTGCCTTAGTTTTCTAAATACAGTAGTACAGAATATCCCTCTGTAGATTCTTCTTTGTTCCTCAGTAGTGATTCCAAAATGATTTTTGCTTTTATATTTCCTTCATCTATATTTATATCTCTGTACTCTACTGAATAGTTATATACTTCCTAGTTAATTCTTGTATTTTTCCTACCCTGATAAGCAGAAAGACAAAACACATTCCAAAGGCTCCTATCCTATCTTGCCTCCTCTGGGAACCAAGATTAAAACCAACTTCTCAGGATACTTTCTCACAAACAAATACAACTAGTACAGCTGGTAGCAAGAAAGGGAGGACTCCAGAAGAGTTGGAACCAAGGGGGTGAATTACCTCATTACTTATGCTTCTAATTGGGAATTCTTGTCACTTATGCTAATTTGCTAAACTTATAAAAGTGTATTCACCCTATGAGGGGTAGGCACTTTTCCATATCTGGCCCTGGAGGCCTCCAATTAATGAACAGATTTTATTTTTCTCTCCTATACTAATATTGTCTTGAAAGTGTGTTGTTTATTTCTAGGTCTTTAAATTCTTTAGGGTATATTTCTATGCATGATTTAAAATTACATGGCAGGAATTTTGCATGGACCTTGCACTAAAATGCTGTTGGTCTTGACTCTGACCAAACAGAGACTCAGCCTAAATCTTCAGGGTGAGATGCCTTCCCAAGCAAAGAGTGGGAACAGGGGAATGAGGAAACAGGGAAGTCTGCCATCCAGATGTGAGAGAGAAGGGCTCCCAATCAACAGGAGTCTCTGTTCCATACCAAAGAAGGGCTGCCACCCTGCATTTTAGGTAATCAGATACTTTCAATTGCTCATAATCCATGAAGACCTTCAGCTGGTTCATGCACAAAGTTGGATTCAGAGACAAGGCAATTTATCCAGCTAAGGATCTGGCTTAAATTCAGCCCAAAAAGGGATTTTAAACATGGTCTCTGACAATATAACTGGATAGCACGTAACGAGTAGAGCCAGTTACTTTGCTCTAAATTGAAACTGTGCTTCTGCATAGTGGAGAGAGAACACTGCCTTTGTTCCAGGGCAAATGCAGACCTGGATGCAGCATTCTAATTCTAACTTGTTTCTTACAAATTTCTGGGCTTGGGGATCTTGTCTAATTGCCAGCCTCATGTGCGTGTGAGGGAAAGATATTTTAGTTATAATTAGCTTAAATAATTCAGGTACACAGAAAGGCAAAACCCAAAAATATCTCATAAGAAAGCATTCTTTGGGCCATGTGTTTCTGTGCACCAAATTGATTTTCAGTCCACATAACCTCTTTCATTTTTCCAATTATGAACCTCAGCCTAATTTGTAGAAAACATAAACAGCAGGTGAAAATGTGAAAAGGGCACTTACTTCTGACAAACATTGTGAATCTCCCTTTTATTTTTAATACTGAACCATAATTTGCACGGATGATAAGGTAATTAAAGCATAATGCATGTAGGGTAAATTATAATGACTTATATTGCTTAGGAGAAAGATGCTTCAGAGTAATGTATTAATGCCCGAGAACAGAAAACAGTCATTATGCATTACCAGGCCACTGACAGATGGCTACAAATTATAAACTGTTAAGGAATTCTTAAACTGAATCGGACATAGTGATCTTCAAAAAAGAACCAACAAGGAATCATAATTAAAACGAGTGCAAACTTGTGATTTAAACTGCAAATGCAATTGTCTAGGTGTAGGAAAAATTCCATCTTCTGTCAAAATACTGAATCCCTTCCTAATTATGATCCTCTGTATACTCAAGAATATACCAGTTGCTTTGGGTTAATCCCTGTCATGGTGGTCATTAAATTTCAAATTAACCATCAATTTCCTAAATTCTACAATGACTCAGAGCAAACAGCCTGTGACGAACCAACAGTGCACAAGACAAAACATGGGGACAGCCCACGTGTGTCCTGCTGGCACTGCTGTTGCTGTCTAAGCCCTTGTGCAGGCTGAGAAGTGACCATATCCAACTCTGAATCCATCCTCTGAGAGGATAAGCACAGAATAAGCACAGAAGACTTCAGCTTAGCAAGCCTAATGGTGGAATAAAGGCTTGGGAAGTGGACAAGGGAGTTATTCATTTAAAAACTATGGCTAAATGAAGAGCACCACAAAATGGTTTCAGATATGCATAATTGAGCCTAATAAATGTTTTAGTGTTTAATTAGTAATTCTTAGAGTAGAATCTACTGTAAAGTAATATTACAGTCATCATTATATAATCTCATCTAGTAAAATTTAGCTGACAATTCTATTTCATTTTTTTTCCTTTGCCATCTTGTTTAGATTTCCATCTTAAGTACGTCTTTAAGATTCACTTTGGCAGAAAGCTTCCTCACACAGAACATCCCATTTAAAAATTAATACCTTGCTGGCTCTGCTAATCAAACCTGGAAGAGTTTACACTGGTGTTTTAAAATCAGAGGGCATGGTTCATTAAAACCCAGCTTCACCGAGCTCAAAAGAGAGATGAATGCAAATGGGTGCAAGGGAGACTGAGCTGCTATTACTCTTATTTCTTCTCTACTCCTACAGAATCAGATTCATTTACACCAAAACCTTTAAATCTGGCCTTTTAAATTTGGCCCACTACATGGTCCAAAGTTATCACTGCTGCTGTGTATATTCCCAAGATAAAGGAGAATACAAGAGACTAAAGGACCATTCTTTTAAATTAATGCTATTCTGCTTTGATTGACTCAGACTATTCTGGCAACAAGTAAATTCTAAAACTCTAGTGCAAGCAGTGATGCAATTTAAAAAATGGTATAAAACAATGTTGTAATATACCTAGCTTAAGAGATATAGATCATATACTAGAGAATATTATGAAGATATGAATTCCCCCCACTAAAACTTCAGTAGATCATTTCTGCATTTGGCTAGTAAATCCAGAAATATCACTCCTAATGTATAGATCTATGACACCACTTTCCCCATTGTAGAGTATCATGTTTCTTCCACATATTTTTAACTCACTGTATGAAACTCCAGTCTACATATGTTAAAGCTGAAATAACTATTCTTTGCAAGCATCCTGTTGACATCAACAAAAGGCTCAGCTAAACTACGTCAAGATTGCCTCTGAAAACAAAATCAGCACAAACCATGATGATGTAGGACTCTATTTTACCTTTGGCAGTGGAGTTATCTACTACACAGTCCTTGTCCATCCTGCAAGCATTCCACCCCTTAAAGGCAGCATTCATTTTCCTAAACAAACAAGGATTTTGTTTGGATCAAGTCACCTCTACACGGTTCAGCCCTCAGAGCTGCCTCCACATCCAATCTGTCACCACCCTGTAGCTGCTCTCGCTCTGCAGATTTACTTACAAGACCTAGGATGCTCCTTCAGATTAGGAGGAGACTCTTCCTCTGCTGAGCTCCAACTAGAATGGGGTTAGACAGGGCTCACACAGTATCAATTACACCAGATGGATCTGTCACTGACAGTGCAGAATAGAGTTATTGCAAACACTGCAGGAATCAAGAACCTAATTTACTGCTCAGTGTCTAGATCTGGCTCCCTATTTTACCTTAACATGTTCTAGCAGAAAGATTTCACAATGTCCAGGAGCACTAATGATAGAAAAACTCTTTAAAAACACCTTATTTTGCATAGTTTTTAATTTTAATTTGTCTACCAAATGTGTTAATTTAAGAATTACATGATTAATCATGGAAATTGTCTTCAACAAGCTGGTGTCAACACATTAATTTGTTGCCATGTCAATATTCCCTTTGCAATTTCCCATATGCAAACAATTCTTACAAAATCAAACACAAATATATTTGGTTTATTTGTCTTTAACTAAAGATGCCAGCTTATTCTAGAAGACAAGGTGACTTATGTTTCAGCATACTTAGTATGCAACTCACATCAGGTGTAGTTCTCAGGTCTACATTTTTTCCTGGCTGCATTTCTGTAAAGTTAAGACTTGAGTTTCTCATTTAAACTCCCTGATTCAATTGGGCAAATTGTGATACAGATGCTTCGCCAGGTGAACATTTTATTCTTTTGATAGCCAGCACAAACAAAAGCTACTTTATTGCTCCAAATGCAAAACAAACTCCTAACAAAACTTTCTAAACTTTACCTAACTGAACTTCAAATGGGATTTGTGCTGTCTGTGGCTAGTGAAGAGTCCCCTCTCCAGTGAAAACTGTCTACTTTGAATGCTCAGACAGCTTTGATCCTCTTTCTTTCCATAAAAGAAGTTCCAGAGGTTTGTGCTGCCATCCAGAAAGACCTAAACAGGCTGGAGAAATGGTCTGAGAGAGCTCACCACGTGAAGAGCAAAGGGAGATACAAAATCCTCCAGCTGGAAAGAAAAAATATCAGGTACCAGAGTTTCCCAGTACCTGCTGGGAAACCACCAGTAGGAAAACCACCTTGAAGAAAAGGATCTGGAGGGAAGGTGGACACCTGACTGAACACAAGCTGGCAATGCGCCCTTGCGGCAAAGAAGGTTGGTGGCATCTGAGCAGCATTAGGAGGAGTTCTACCAGCAGGTCCTTGGAGGTGATCCTTCCACTCCACTCAGCACAGGTGAGGCAACACCTGAGGTCCAGTTGTGGCTGCTCTTCTCATGAGAGATATAATGGAAAGTCTAGTAAACAGTTGCAAAGATGATGAAGGGACTGGAGCATCTCCTCTTTGAGGAAAACACAGAGGTGTGCATGTTCAGCTTGGAGAAGAGCAGCTTCAGCAGGGAATCTCATCAATGAATATGAATGTCTGAAGGGAGGGTGTACAGACAACGAGACAGGTTCTTTCTGTGGTAGCCAGAGACAGGACCAGAGGCAATAGGCACAACTGAAACACAGGAGGTATCATCTGGAAATAAGGAAAATCTCCTGTGAGAGTCACCAAGCAGGCTGCCCAATGAGGTTGTGGCATCTCCTCATACTTGGAGATATTCAAAAACTGTCTTCATACAGTTCTGGGCAACTAGCTCTAGGGGATGCTGCTTGAGCAGAGATGTTGGACCAGATCACCACCAGAGGTCCCTTCCAATTCCAGCCACCCTATGATTCTGTGAAAAAAAAAAAAGTCTCAGCAATCTCTTCCCTTACTGCTCGGAATTCAAACTGGATTTCCACATGCGGTCATGACAAACTGATGGAGAGAAAAGATTAACAGAACTTTTCCAGGACATCAAGTTCTGACTCCAGTTTACTAAAGGTAAGAAAGTGGTATTAAATAGAGATTAATCTGTGTGGTGGATTAGCCCTGGCTAACAGCCAAACCTCCACCCAGCTTCTCATCCTCCTTCTTCTTGAATCAGCAGGATGGAGGAGAAATAAGGACATTAAAACAATACCCTTCTCTACCCCTCCTGCCATCCATGTCCAGGCTGACTCCTCATCTACAGTTACCTCCTTACCTCTCAAATTTTCCACCTTTCCTTCAACCTGAGCCACACAGGATGATGGGGAATGATGTTTGTGGTCACGATGTAACAGCTCCTCTTAGCTGCTCCTTCCTCATTATTTTAGATTTTATCACTTTTCACCTCCAACTTTTCAACTATTATTTTTGTCAGAAATACTCCTAAAGTATGGGACACTGTTGAATCCAAACATCAGGGTTTGTAGTTGTCTGGTTCATTTGTTTCTTCTTTCTTTAAAAACAGAAGCTCAAAAGCACAGGAGATACAGTTATAGAATAGCTGTACACAACAGAAATAGCATTTACAAGGGGACAGTCTCACAAAGCTCAGACATCAGCTCACACTATCTTAAGGATAGACCATCAGTGTGTAAGCCCAGAGCATCAGCACTGTGGACAGAATACAACAGAATGCTTTGGGTGGGAAGGGACCTTACAGAATGTCTGGACCCAAACCCCCTGCCATGGGCAGGAAGGGACACCTTCCACTAGACCAGGCTGCTCAAAGCCCCATCCAAGCTGGCCTTGAACACTTCCAGGGATGAGGCATCCACAGCTTCTCTGGGTAACCTGTTCTAGTGCCCCACCCTCCTCCCAGTAAAGAATTTCTTCCTAATCTCATCTAAACCTATATTTACTATTAGAATACTCTTTTAAGTGTACAAGTCAGAAATAATCTTTTCTAATTAAAAATGGATGTTATTTAACTGTATGAGACAGGAGGAGAAAGGACAGTTCTCTGTTGCAGGAAGATATTAATCCTTCAGAAATTGACAGCTATAATTACTAGTTTCATTTCATAGTAGTCTTGCAAAAGTCAATAGAATTATTTGCACAGGAAAATGAGAAAATTTTGTTACTAAATCTCATTTGATTGTTCAGGTTTCTCTCATATTTTTTATATCCATCAGTGTATATTTTTTCACTCAAAATGCAAAATTTCAGGACTCAGAACATTCTCCCAGTTACCAACGCAATTGATCTGCTCTAGCAAGATTAACAATGAAGAGAAATCAATAAATTAAATTATCTCTTTTCAGCTGAATCCCTTTTCCTTTGGTCACACAAAACTCTTGATTGAAGAGTGCACCAAAATACATGTAATTTATTAGCATGATCATGTACATCAAGAAAAATGAAAGGATGTATGTTTCTTACACACCATATATATATATATATATATATATATATATATACCTCCCTGTGACTGATTTCCATTGATTCAGGTTTGTGATTTCTGATGTTTATTACATATTTCAAATAACTGTATTAAAAATAAAGACCTCTTTATGTGTCTGTAGGTCTCTCTCTTAATTTCATGATGAATGTTCTGTAAACATATTACCCACCCAGGTGCAGAAGTAAAAGCCAGGCCTTCTCCCACACACAGGGAGCTGTGAAAGCCAGGTAGGATACACAGCTTTGCCACACCTGGAGGCACAGGATTTGAGTACTTTATGTCAGTAAAGTAGGGCAAATAATTGATTTCCTTTTCCCATCCCCTTATAGTCCAGTGGTGAGACATTCTTTAAGGAGATGGGACTGAGAAGAGATGAAATTGAAACCCGTTCCCTTGATAAAGTAAAATCAAGCCTTCTGCATCCTGGATGAGTGCCTTACATGCAACATGGAATATACGAAGTAAGAAACCTAGCTAGGTCTTTCTCTGCCATGAAGCAGACAAATCTTTAAATTATCTGATTTTCATTATTTGGAATAAAACTAAATAAGCATCTCTCTTCACAGTTTCAAGTCAGTGAACTTTTCAGGAGAGGCAATGTAAGATACATTGAAAATCTTGAGGATAGAAGAAAACAAACCCTTACATATGGGACTAAGGTTTTTTTCTTAGCCTAGAAGAGGAATACAAGGAGATAATTTTGAATGGTTTAAAGGGCGGTGTCAAACCTACTGAGAAAATAGTTGGAAGGGAAAGCTCAGGGGATAAGACTTGTTGGCAGAAGTGCCTTTGGATCATCTAATAGTGTCCCTGGAGTTGAACCTGCTCCAGTGGGCAGCACTGGCCAGGGCTTCTCATCAGGCCCAGTGTTCTTAGCAGCATCTTGGTACCTTGCCTTCCTGCACTGTGACAGCAAAGCTCAAAGACAACCAGAGCCTTTCCCTCGTGTGATCCGCTGCAAGCACAGGTGAGGCTTTGGGTCTCTGCAGATATTTCAGTGGCCTCCTGTACAGCCTGAGTCCCTACAATGCACCCAGCTGTCAAATGAAAGTTTCCTGATGAGTTTTAGATTCCACTGAAGTTTTCCCTAGAGAAAGGACATAATCACCACCCGTAAGCAAACTGAACTGTTCCAGTTGAAACATGATCTTTCATTATTATGGTATGGATACCACTTGTCATATACTGTGAACTATCTAAGCAATGCTTGTGCTTTTCAAGCAAGTCTTGACAGTATTTAAAACAGACAATGAAATAAACATTGCTGCTGCCAAGCAAGAGACTGGCCAGAAGTATAAGCTTAGATTGGCAAAACCTGAATTAATCACAAAACTGTGGCTCAGTACCAAATCTATTAGTGAAAAGCTAACTAGAGAATAACATAAAACAGAGAGAAAGAAGGAGAACCTGATCAGAGTGCTGCTGGTTTAAGCACTGACCTGAGGCCAGTCACTGCTGCCTCCCCTGCTCCAGCTTCAGCCCTGGGGATGACCCTGCTGGGGAGGCGGTGGCACACACAGCCCCTGTCTCCCAGCCACTGCCTGACAAACCATAGCCATTGGTGTGTGACTGGGGGCCACTGCCAGGCTGCAGTTGGCAGCTCAGGAGAAGGAAACCACTGAGGAGAAGAAAGCCCCACCAGGAGTATCACTCTCCTCCTGCTGAGGACAGCAGGATGCTGGCAGTTTGTCACAACACGTTCTGCCCCTCCCCTCCAGGAGGCAGGAAGCTGTCAGCCTGCATTGGCCAAGCTACATTGGAAGGATAAGCAGGATACTCAAGGAAAAAGATCCATATTTGTAAGCTTTGCTTATGTAAGTGTGCTAAATAAGCATTTTTAAAACTTTTTCAATTAATGTGAACAAGGAGTGTTGGTATTCCTGCAACTGGACTAATAGTAAATATTTGGTGTATTTTGATTAGACCTCTAAAGTATTCACTGGCCTAACATAAATTCTTAGGTTCACATACATATGCATGTATAATGTCTTCTCTTTTAGCAAAATGTAAAAATAAATTAGAGCGCATCATCTGCTGCTTCTTGCTTGGGGGAGTTTTCTGTGAGCTTTTTGGCCTTTCTATGGGATCTTATTTCATCTCCCTGACTGCTCCTGTGAAGAACACCTTTACGAGGGCAGTGGTCTATTACAGGGATCAGACACAAAGACCTGAGTCTAAATAAATTACCCATAACTACTTGGGAAGGGTCCAAAAGAAGCAGGAACTGAACTGAGATCATGTCTGCGTTCAACATAAATTCACCCTACCTGTCAGAGCAGTACTTCTCCACAGTATTTTCATCCCTGGGGTTTCCAAGGTGCTTCACCTATGAAATCTGTATGTTAATTATTCATCAAATTCTGGATTCATCTTCTTGTTCTTTGATACACAGTAGTTCTTCTACAGGACACAGCAACAGTCTGGGTACAGAACTGGGGTAGAGAAGTAAATTGTTAATTACACTAAAAGTGAATCATAAGGCAGAACATAGTTACACAGCTGAATGTATTTTCCAGCTTAAAAAACAGCACCTTCAGCAACATAATGCTTGTGAAATTTTCCCATATATCAATTTGTTAATAAAAAAGTGTGTCCTATTGAATCACTGGCACTTTTTACGGTACATTGTACTTGATAGCCATAAAGCTCTTAAGGGCCATGACCTACCAGTAAAACCCCACAATGAAAATAATCTTCCCCTTAGATTAATTCATAATGAAACTCTTCTATTTTGACATTTTGAAGTAATTTTGATACCTGGAATTGAGAACTAACTGAAACTTTCTCAGAGGCCACAAATTTCCATTACAGAGACAAATTTTCAAGAACAGTAATGAGTCCTTGGCATTTAGTACAACTGCATTTTAGTATGATTGGACATGCTCTGGGAGAAGAAAAGTATCATTTTCCCCTCCTCAGCTGGAATAAAAATGACAAAGGAGAAAGCTGCAAAAGAAACCCACAATGCCAACTTTGTCAGGGAAAATTTACATCTCTACAGTTTTAAAGGAAAAGGCTTTCTGCATTCTTCCATTTCTGACTTTCATGTCTGAGCTGGCAATTGGCCTGAAGGACTGATCCTCTGACAGAATTATTGTCAGGGAAGTCAGCTGTAAATTTCAATCAGTCAGTACAGGGCACAAGGAAAACACTGTCAGGAGTATTTTCCTGCAACTTGGCATCAGATATAAACACTGAATGTTTGGGTATAAGCATAAATCTTCAAATAATAATTCACCCTGAAAATCAATAATTTTAAATTCTAACCACAATCTGCTACTTATGTAGAAAATCTCCACTGATGCAACTGCTTTTCTGTGATGTGGAGAAAACTCTGGAAACGCTTACTGTAGCCAATGAACTTCTCAGAAAAGAGAAAGCAAACATTATTTTATTACAGATATTAAAGCCCAGGAATTACTGGGATAATCACTTGTTAAGCAGTAAATTAAAAGGAACCATGATTATAGACATAAGAAATATATTGGACATCCTTTACATTACAGCTAAATTAAGACTAAATTACAATATTTATATCTAATTTTTGGTGTTGTCAGTTCATAGATTTTATTAATGGGACTAGCTTTACCTTAAAACTTTAGTTTTGTTATTGTCTGAAGGCACCAGAACATTACCACCAATTTAAATTAAGTTTAAAAAGCAAAGCCAAGGGGAGAAAATAAAACAAAACAAAAACCACAAACCAATCAACAAAAAAAAAAAAAAACCAAAACGAAAAAAACCCCACCAAAACCTAACAAACAAAACAAAAAAGAAACAAACCGAACAAACAACAGAAACCAAACCAAACCAAACCAACAAACACAGTTTATATTCTTGACCCTTCTGCCTTTGTGGCCCATTTTCAAGCTTCTCCCTGTAAGCTGAAGGGTCAAAAGGATATTGTTAGGGGGCATATATCTGAATGTGTTCTGACAAGTCTAAATGAATCATCATAAGAAACTCAAAACCAACTTCATGTCATAATTTTCTGAGTCCTGGCAGGGGATTAAACAAGTGAGTCCTATTCTGCTGACTGAGCTGGAACTTGGGCTCAACCACATAGGGTCATCTCTATGTCTCTTCGAGAAGACACAACCCCAAACAGGAGTGGAATTTGCAATTCTGGGTTTTTGGGTGAGAAATTGTTACCAGACTTTCTAGCACAAGCCCTCACTACAGGCAGCAGTAGATCCCTCTGCCCCCTGTAACCTTGAGGATCCAGCCATCATCTTTTAGCTGCTTATGCACACTCTCACTCAGAGACTGAAAGGACAAGCAGCTCAGGCAGAAATCCAAAGGCAGCACACATAAATCCTCACAGGTTCAAACAGCCCTGCCAGTGCAAGGGAGCTCAGAATCAGATCCTCAAGGTCTAGATGTCAGTGTTTGAAAGAAGTTCTCATAGTTTTCAGAGGGGTTCCCTTGGTACTGTACAGTGAACTTCAGTCCTGCTCTGATGCCACAAATCCAAGTCTTATGTTGGCAGGGTAAGTAAAATGTTTCCACTTCAACTTACTACTTAAGACAAAAATAACTTTGTGGTTCACTCCGTCCTCTGGCTACAAAAGTCTTGTCTTGCTTGGTGGTTTGAGGATTCAGAAAACATAAGGGAAAGACTGTAGCTATTGCAATAAAAGGTCTTCTACATCCTCTGCTGTTTTCTAAAAATAATCAGCTGTTACTGGATATATATACAAGAGCTAGGACAAAAGCTCCAGACATGAGTTTCTTTGCACCAACACAAAATGGGAAAAAAAGGAGATATTTTCTTTAAGGATCATCTTTGTCCTACAGGGCTGGGGACACAGAGTAGACTTTGCAGTGTTGGTGCAGGATCTTCAACAGGCCAAGAACTTGAAGTGAAATTATGCTCTTTCTTCCACTCTGCACCTCCTGTAGACACAAAACTTTATTAGAACAAAATTAAAATATATTACTATTAGTAGTAAAAATTCATCTAGAGAGGAAAAAAAAGACTTTATTAAGTTTGTTAACAAGTGCATTCCCACCAACAACATATTTCCACAGAGAGCATAAACTGCAGGGTCCTCACAGAGGTTCTCCCAGCTCATCCTGCTCTGCACTCCAAGTGTGTTCCCTGAATTCATGGCCCAAGCTGTTCAGGAGAAAGACACGATCTCTTCCCTTCTTAGGGTTCCTATTTGAAACAGGCTGCAGCAGCAAAATACTCTTTTCTCCCCCAGACATCAAGGAGTGGGGGGGGGCTGCTGTTGGTTTTATTTGTTTATTACTTTTTTTCCTTTAAGCAAACAAAAGGGAGTTTTAGCCATTACCAGAAAACACAAAGAAATGGGAAAAGCTGGTATATCTCACACCAGGAGGAGCTAGTGGGGAGACAGAGAAGTCCCAAATAATTACAGTCTCATGCTGTGTCCCAGCCTCAGGACATCTTTTAAGTGGAAGAGGTATCCATTTTTTATAAGCAAGGTGCTATGGATTGCTAGTGACAATATTGCTATATGCAGTACTTGAATTAGGAGCTAGAAATAAATTAAACTGCTTCACCCTTTGTGTGACAGAGTTCATGAAAAAATCACTGAAAAAGCTATCAGAAAGGAGGCAAATTTTTCTTAAGAATGCTTTCCATGCTCTTGCAAGGTGAAAGCAGGCTTGGCAACAAAATAATGCTTATATTATTTTCTTATTGCTAAGCGGCTCAAACATTGAAGTTGTGGTAATAAAGTCCACCCCAAACATCGGATTAGCCCCCTAATAAATCCATTAAGGGACTAATTTATCACAGTGCCATTTTGCCACTTGGCCAACTGGCAACAGGAGACAAAAAAATTTCACTGAGGTACAGGAAAAATGTGCAGCACTGACTCCTTTTTGTTTCCTTTGCATCACTATAAAGATGACTTTATGGATTTTGAACAAGGTTAATTTTAAACAATTTTCTCTCTTCTTATTACCTTGAGTGCTAAGTGGTTGTACCTTTTTTTTTAAATTTCTAAGATAATAAGAAAAAAAATCAAATCAAAACAAAACAAAAAAAAAAAACTGCCCACACCTAGGGATTTAAGCATAAGATTTCTCTTTATTCGACCAAAGTGCTGGTCCTCAACCCAAAAAAACAGATCAGCTTTCATTTCTACGTGAAATATTTTTTTTCTGCACCAAAATCCAGGCCTCAGCACTCAGTGACAGATTATTTAAATCACAAAAATTCAATTAAATGTTTTTACATCTGTGATTTTACATTGCCTGTCATTTCCTATTTTTGTCCACACCACTCACCTCCTACATGCTGCATTTCTTGCTTTGGAATCCTCCTAAAAAGCTTCAATTAATTTATTCATTGTTGGTAATACTGCATATGTCTTCAGGTTTAAAATGCGTGAAGACTCTAAATTTAATTTGAAATTGCCTCAACCTTGCATTCTTTGGATTTTACAATCAAGCTACAGAGTAAAGACATAATCAAATTTTCTCTAACTGCATTAGAGCAGGAGTCTTTACTGTTGGAGTGTTGTCTTACAGAGAATAATGCTTCTCTAAGAGAGAAGACTCCTACACTTGTGTCCATCAGAAATGCCCTTTCTTCCCTTCTCTTCTCCCAGTGCTGTCACAAAAGTGATGGTGCCTCTGAAAACCTCTTCTCATGCACATTTGCTACAGAAGTTGGGTTGTACAGCACAGGACTTGTTGCAGAAATGTACAAACACTTTGGCTTCCCTGGCATGCCTATAAAGATAAAGAATATAAATCTGAGGTTGCCATATTTGGGTTCCAAGCATTTGCATGTACTTTAGGAAAAGTACCCATTTCTTTTTATCCATAAGAACTGTGGAGTGTTGGCTACAGGCCATCAAGAATGAAAAAGGAAATATCTCTAAGAAATAATCTGACTCTTGAAGCAGAAGATATAATATGACTCCTCAAGTTTTCTTCCAGCACACAACTGTAATGTGGTCATTACAGTTTTTCACTGAATAGTCAGTTCTGGAAAAAATGGCCATTATTGTGATTTTATCAATGCATGTCCATGGGAAGTTTAATTATTACTCAATTATGACGCTATGTTTCAATAATCAACAACTTGTGTCCTTAGTAGTTGGAGAGGGAGAGGTCAGAATTTCTTTTGTTCTTTAGAATATATTTGAAAGAGGAACCCAAAATCACCACATTAATGTGTTTTATTGAATTGTCTGTTTTGGCACTTTTTTTAGGGATATATTGCCTAGATCAATACCTTATAAAGAAGCTACTTACAAATATGAAAAAAGATACATCTGCAAATATTTCTTCTTGATCTCAATGATTCAGTATTTCATTTGGAATTTATGAACATTTTATACATCAAACTTTTGTTCATATGAAGGCTTAAGAAAAGCCTCAAAGCTTACATTTGCATTAAAATAATAAAAGGGGAAAAGAACAAAGCTATATTTAAAAAAAACCCTTATCACTATGGTAACTAAACTTAAGCTAATTTTGTAACCAAATTTTACTGAGATTAAGAAAACCCCCAATAAATGACAATTTCTCAAAAAATAATAATTACCTGAATACAGAATTCTAAAAAAGAGTAATGAAAAGCCACAGTTTCAGACATGTTTTTGTATCATCCGAGAAGTGCCTTTGTTTAAAAGCTTTTAGAGGCTATTGATGAAGAAGAAAACATGTGAAATTAATGATTACTTTGCTTTCAAAGAAGAGTGTAATGTCTAAAGGCTAACTACCTGAGCTATAGAAAATATCCCCCCAAGTTTTTTAGAGAGGAGCAAAATTGCACTCAGTCTTTTGCAGTGAGAAAAAAGTAGATGTGTTTGATTGGCAGAAGTGCAGTGAGTGATGAGCTGCTCACCTCATCTACACACCACCCATGCTCCAAACATATGAGAATTTACAGGGGATGTGAATTCTTTAAAATGTCACAGAGTGCAAGTGCCTCAGATCAGTAAAGTGGAAAAAAACATACATCAGACTAATTACCAACACCAGGCAAGAAAGAAACATCAGATTAATTTCCTTGTCCATTTAGGATTTGACATTTCAGCTGAAGCTACCAACAAAGGCTTCCATCTAATGGCAGTTTTGGTGGCAGTTTGTGTGGCATGCCCATCCATCTACAGCCTTTACCATGTGCATCTTCCCAATAACTGAATACTCACTTCATTATTAGTGGATTGCACTGAGAAACACATTTTTATGAGTTACCACCTATGCAGCCCTCATAGAAAACCTGGGCTTCTCCACTTCACTATAATATATTGCCTGCTGTCCTGTACTTTATGGAGCAAAATATTAATGTGCAGTATAACATTCCCCACCAAAATAAATTAGTTTAGTGATCATCACTTCATGGCATACTGCAAATGTCACAATTCCTTTTTGAAGATTTAATCTGCTACTTAATATGCAGATTCTCTATTTTAGTTCTGGTACTGACCAAACTATTCTGAATGAAAATGGGTATTTTGGTTTTTGGGATTGTAAGTTACATATCTTACATTATAACAAATATGCATTATTTTCAACTCCTGATAAGAGCCCATAAAAACATTTTTCAATAGCACTGTCAGCAAGTTTTCTTTCAGTACTTCCTAACAACCAGCTAATTATGCACTACGTCAGACACTGGACCTTTTTTTTTCCCCCAGGCTTGTTATAGGATTGCCGTAATCTTAACTTCATGCAGTCTTAGATGTTATTTCTTATGTGGCCAGATACCATTTCCACTTACCAATGAATATTTCAGTATTTTATATTCAGTATTCATTGGAGCAGGAAATCAAATGATGCTGTTTTGCTTCCCCAGCAGGTACTCTAACTACTGGCCTGTACAGCCCCAGCCTTTTCTGCTTTCTGTCTTTCACTTAATGAATTTTTAAGTAGTGTGTACAAAGCGGATTTATTACAAGACAGTAAAACTTAAGGACTGGTGGAAAAACTTCATAGTCCCTGATTCTTAAATCAACGGTGTCTAAAAGAGGAAGAGAAGGGAAGATATACACTTAATCACATTAAATGACATCTAAATATGTATCAGGATTTCTGTGTTCCGAAAGCAAATGTCTATCTTGTCAATTCTGCTAGTAATGTTATATGATAGAAACTAAGTGATTTGAAGGTACCAGAGTTTAAGCAATGATGAGTAAAATTTAGTTGCAGAGTCAGGTTCAGTGGCTGCAAGCCTAATGGACATTTTGAGAACATTAGTGGGAGCTAAGTGCTACACTGAAGCACTTGGAGGAGCATGCGAGTATATCATTTTTTTGATGTATCCACAACAGGGAATCTAGACTGTACAGGATTTAACTGATTTCTACAGAGACAGCAAGTAGTCTTCTGTTTCTTAAACAGTCTCAGCATGAAAGTCATCCTTAGGAGCTCTGTGGAATTAATTTTCCACATTTCACTCATTCTTTTAAGGATAGTTTTCAACTCTAGATGAAGAGCAAGTGAGTGAGGACTAAGGAAATATACTGAGCTCTTGAATGAAGAAGAATTTTCTCTGAGTTTAATTATTTCTAATTTTTATGACAAAAATAACATCAAGTGAAGTAAGTTAAGAATTCAAAATCATTTACTGAGAACATGCTGCCATGATTCAAATCTACGCTATCCATGAAACAATGCCGGCATCGTCTCACTTTAAAATAGCAAGTCATTTTAGCACAGCATTTCAGAGGTTCTATTACAAATTCCAAGAAGCAATAAACATCTTGAAGCAATTTCATTAAGATTTTGTTCTGAAAAAGTGCAAAATGAAATAAAGCTCTGAGAAGACAGGCTCATTCAGGTATCAATGACATTAAGAAAAGGAAGAAGTGAATTTGTTCTCTCTCACTGCAGCCTGACCTCAGTGGATAAGGGTGAAACAATACAGTCAGGATAGGAAACACTCCAGCTTTTCTTAGTGCATGACTATAACACAGGGCTGGGAGAGAGAGACTACTCAGTCAAACCTACCCTGCGTATTTTAAGGGACTTTATGACAAGAAGACAGTAAGTCAAGTAAAGAAGGTTGGTTTTACAAATAGAAGAGGAAACACCCATGGATTCACCACACAAATCCACTGAAGCCTAACGCAGGACTGAGTAACTGATAGGTATGCCAAAAGCCTACTTGGTCACCTAACTACCAAAAGGTTAACAACTCTAGAGAGCTGAAACTTCATGGATAGATAATCCTGGAAAAGCCTTCAAGTATTTGAAACAGCAGACCTGCAAGAAGTCAGTCCAGCTTTACAGTGTGAATACCACTATTTATTGCCAAGAAGCATGCAAGTGGAAGACAATGAACACCTTATTCTCTACCTCTGCACAAAACCAGTCAACTTGGGAAGCATCTTTCCATCAAGATGGCCCTAGTAATAAAAAAGGCAAAAAGCTCCAATAGAACACATTCACTGAGTAAACAAGTTCAATTAAAAATTGACCTTTTCCTGACTAAGCAACAGAGAAAGCAAGAATGTGCATCCCAAATGCAGATATTTGGCATTTAATGGCATTTGTTCTGAAAAGGGGAAAAAAAAAGACAACCTGACTTACCATTTCTCCCTAGAAATCAAAAAGAATTGGGTCTGGAAAGAAGTTGGAGGTCTAAGCAAGTGTATGGGAAGTGAAGAGAGACGGCCATAAGGCAAGTTAAACTCTCAGCTGCGGTATGAGAAGGATTAAATGGTGTCTCATCAGCTCAGAGCAGCCATACCTAGAACTCCTGATTAGCCTGGCTGAAACAAATACCATCCAGAAAGGGAAGTGATAAGGAAGAAGTCTTCAGAAAAGAACTTGATACTGCACGCTCTGTTCTTTCTTTTCTTGAATGCAGAGGCAAACTTGCCCTGTGAGAAACTTGACAAAACATAAAGTGTAGACTCTCTATGTTCAGGTAAAAGAATAAAAACATTTACTATGCCATGAGTTCCTCTACTTCTGGCAGTCAAGAGCCGGACAAGTTCTCCTGGATCTATATCACACTTCTAATGCACGCTGTGAGTAACTGTAAGAATATGGCTCTTCTTTTAGAGCACCATACATTTTAATTTTAAAAATTCCACTTGTGGATTATAGCTGCTGTTTAAACTGAAGACATTAATTGATTCATAAAGTTAACACTGCAGTTAATCTACCTACAAACTACTTAAAAAAAGGTTCATCCATCTTCTAAAATGTTCATTCAAGAAATGTCTTTATTTATTGCTGTTGGTTAAGTTCTATCGTTCCTAAATTATCAAGTCCTACAGTTCTAAATTATTCCTTTGTCTAACTCACAGCCTAAAAGCCATTTTAATATTCTCACATAAGTTTTAAGTGACTTAAAGACCTTTCTCATTCCCTTTCTTATTCAGGTATATGATCCAATACAGCATCCAAAAAAGTAAGCAAACAACCCTCAGAGAAAAAGAAGTATTTATTATAGCTTTTTTTATGTTTCTGTACAGATAGGAAAAATTTCTATTTTACTTTTCAAAAATATACTTAATTGAAAGCAATTTTCCTTCTGGCACCTTCCTTATGTGGACTATCCAGGTATTCCTAAAAGCTCACACACAACCAGACAAGCAAATTTTTTCCTTTTGTATGTCAGTAAACAAAATGTTAAGACAGAAAAGGGAAATGAAGTAGGACTTATGAGATAATAGGGTGTGCAAACACTTCAGATCTTTCTGCTTTTGAACCTGTGAATAGGAATGACTCCTACAAGTGTTACAGTTAATGTTAAACTTTATGTAGATGAGACTAGGGGACAAAGAGAAAACATTCAAAGGTTGATAGCTTAAAGTAATGGCATTACCTTTCTTCCTCAGCATAGCTGAGTTGTGTGCCAGGGCTTGAATCTTGCCTCTAATTACTTGCTGACCCAGTGAACAAAACACATTGGTCACACATCCAAGTCTTTCATGCTGTGATTTACTCTTCTATGCAGCACTATGCTGGGCCATTAGACAAATCATCCATAGCACTTTCTAAGACCATGAGCCAATGAGTTGGATTACTGCCAATTCAGAAAAGTCCTGCTAAAACTAGCTGTTAAAAGTTATTCAGCTGAGCTTCTGAATTTCTAAAATTATCAGGACCAGAATTTAAAGGTTCCACATAATTTGCAATGGCCTTTGGTACCCTTTTGGAAAGCAACCAAAAAAAAAAAAAAATCACACTTTATAAATAAATATAAATGTAAGAAATGTTTGCTACATATAAGGCCTTTTCACAGGCCCTCCTGGCAGCCATACCTCACTCTGCTCTGCACTGGGGTGGCCTCATCTTGAGTACTGGGGGCAGTTTTGGGCACCACAATACAGGAAAGACATTAAACTGTTAGAGATTTTCTAAAGGAGGGCAACAAAGATGGTGAAGGGCCTTGATGGAAAGTCATACAAGGAGTGGCTGAGGGAACTTGGTCTGTTCAGCCTGAAGGGGACTGAGGGGACACCTCACTGCAGTTACAACTTCCTCATGAGGGGAAGAGGAGAGGTAGGCACTGGTCCCTTCTCTGTGGTGAGAGGACCCAAGGGAATGGCCTGAAGCTGTGTCAGGGAAGGATTAGGTTGCATATCAAACAAGGTTGTTTCCCCAGAGGGTGTCTGGGCACTGAACAGGCTCCCCAGGACAGTGGTCATAGTCCCAAGCCAGTTTGAGTTCCAGAAGCATTTGGTCGATGCTCTCGGGCATGTGTTGGGACTTTTGGAGATGGTCCTGTGCAGAGCCAGAAGTTGGAGTCAATAATCCTTGATGGTCCCTTCCAACTCATCATATTCCATGATTCATGACAAAAGTTACCATTTTTACTTGCAAACAAGACCACCTCTGACTCTAGATATAGCTAATCTTCACTTTTTTTTGGCCTGCTTCATTGGTTTTGGGGCAGAGAACGAGACATGCGTACATAAACTACTAAGGCTATAAAAGGAAACCTTGGTTCATTTATTGTGACTTGATCCTTACAAGTGCTCAAATATTCTTTTGAAAAGAGAACTGATGAATTTATTATATACATACCACTTATTGCAATTAAAAAAAAATCCATGCCCCCTGAAGTCTCATGTGGTATTCAGTAAAAAGTAGGATTAGCTCCCCAAAGTCAATACTATTCTTAACATTCAGAAGTTCTGCTGCAATGATGGAGATATGAAGTATGGCAGTAGGCACAAAGAGCCAAACCTGTGATAGAAAAGCAAAGCTAGCTATTCTTTTTTTTCATCTAAGCAGTAGTTTAGAGTGAAATGATACTTTCAATAGAGAAGCAAGTGCTAGGGAGAATTTTTAAATCAGTATTCTGGTGGAGTTGTTCAGCATGACAATAGTGCTCTCACACATGGTTTCTAAGGAGCTGTTACAAATAGATTTTTGCAAGGTACCACATTTTTTTTATTGCTTCTTCTGGATACCTTAAAAACCCAGCTGTATCATTAATACCCCAATCTAAAGCCTGGGATAATCTTTAACAATGAAGAATATGAAGAAGGGAAGCAAAAACCATTTAAATAACAAGTGCGTCATTTAGTAATGAGCAAATATATAGGGGCTTCTGCTTAATTTCTGCTTGAAAATACAAGTCCCCATGGTGTGAGACTGAGCAATACTGGAGCAGAAACCATTTGTCTGTGCTACAGGAATCCCAAGAGATGTAGATCATGATTGAACACCATTATTGCTGACATTTAACAAAGCCATTAAAAGAGAGTGCTCTTATTCCTACCACTTACAGCCAGCTATTGAGTAAATCTGGTTACAGGTAAAGAGTACAAATTTGGAACAAGATGAGGATGGGAAGGTTGTAGGGGCATTTGGGCCAGTATTAAGCATTTATAATGGCTAACAGACACATGAATATATATATATATCGGCATTAGAGGACACACAAGCATAAAGGCACTTGTCATGATCACTTGACAGCAAGCCGTGGGTTCCTCACTTATTTCATCAAGGGCAGTAAGGGAAGATTGCCTCTGAGCATCAAGACATTAGCACCTAAGGAGACCATGTAGATGATACATGAGAATGAACAGATGATGAATCAAGCTGAAAGTGAGAACTGAGAGAGAATGTGAGCAGACAAAATAAAAGAGTTTTCATGTAGAAATGGGTGGGATACATTAAAAAATGTAATTTCCATTTTGTGCCCACTGTGTCTGGTCTTGCCACTGGGCACCACTGGAAAGAGCCTCGCTCTCCTCTTTTATATACCTCCCTTCAGGTACTTCTATACATTGATGAGATCCACCTGAGCCTTCTTTTCTCCAGGCTGGACAGTCCCAGCTCCATCAGTCTTTTCTCATAAGAAATTGTTCCAGTGTCTTACAGATTTTTGTGGGCCTTCAGCCATGTGGCCTCTTCAACCATTAGTACTCTGTACACTTTTGCAAATATGGGGATCTTTGTCTCTATCCTTTTGAAAACTGAAGTTTTTCAGCCAGTGAAATTGCTATACTATTTTCCTGTTAGAAGATAAAGGAAAATTATCTTCAATTACAGATGTTCTGATGAATTCTAGTCTTGTGATGTACAACATCCCTTCCCAAATGGATTTGAAATTGGCTAGAGAATACAATTACTCCACGCTCTTCATACTTCAAAGCCTTGTCCAAAGCCCAGTGTATACACACGAGCTCAAGCACATTTGATTTCCTAGTTCTATGAGGAGGAGCTGGGGTTTACTTTTGCATCTAGAAACTAGACCAGGAACAGCTGCTGGGAGCTGCATTTCATTTGCAGCACGTTCCTGCACAAACTCTGTGTAGAATAATGCTGCATGACATTTTAAGATCAATGTGAATCTTTAAATCAGAGCACAGCCTTCAGGAAAAGAACTGACACTCAGGAGACACAAAACCAGGCCTATTTTCTCCCTTCATAGTGATAATTTTGTATTGTCATTACACATCTTAACAGCAATGAAGCTGGCCTGTTTTCCTGACCTTTCAGATAATATTTTCTGGAGTCAAAGCTTGCTTCCTCTTTAAATAAAATGGAATTACAAAAAGAAATGAAAGGCTTTTAGAATTATAAAATACTCTTCTCTTGCTCATGAATTCCTTCAGTAACAGGAACTGAGAACATTTGACAGCTTTTCAGTATAACATATTTCACTTGAGAGCAAAAAATTTAGTTATAACACCCCTTGAAACAAAGCAACTAATACTAGCCTTCAGAGGGAATCTTCATACGGCAATAAGGAAAATTTAATGAGAATGTTATTAGTCATCCTGCACAAATACTTCAATGGCTCAAGGAAGAGAAATTATAAAGTGCTGTGTATATGCCACGGCTTTGAAAGAAATATTAGATCTTCATTTGCAGTGATAAAATTTCATACAAAAAGAAGAAAGTAGGACAACTGCTGTTTTTCACCCCTCAACACTTTACCAGCTCAGAACAGAGTTAAATTGCTCTGCAGCATTAAGCAGCACTTCAGACACAGGAATGGTCAGGCTGCCATGGCAAGACAGGCTTCATTTTGTCTGGTATTTAATTTCTGCATTGTTGGTCCTGACCCTTCAGTAAAAGATGCTCTGAAATTAGTCCTGGGAGCTGCAACAAAAGCATGGGGCCACTCATCTGTTTCTTCACAAACTAGCAAAATCCTTAATGGTGCAGTCCAGAGAATTAAGTCATTATATTCAAGCATTCCCTCACCCAGTAGCTGGTGTGGATTTTCACAGGCTTCGATTACATGGTTTAGGTCCTTGCAAAGTGAAGAGGGGCAGTAAGTTAAGAATGGGACACACAGCTGGCTTGCTTTCTAATTAGGATCAAGGCAGCTATCCATAAACACTGCCAAAGTCAGTCATATGCAGCAGATAATTTCTTCCTAAAATCTGAGGATGCCCATGGGAAAGAGTTTCAGAACCTGACACACTTTAAGACACATAAAAAGATTTTAGCCACAGCATCCTAGGGCAAAAGAGAAAGTATTTGTGTCAGCATCATAAGGTGATAAATTAATTCAGGCAGGATACAGCAGACAGAGTCAGTTCTTTCCTCAGACTTCTCCCACTTCCCTCAGCAGTTCTCTAAGCACAGCACAACTGCATAACTGTGAAAGGGCAAAGGGAGAAGCATTTTTTGTCCATCCTGTTAGCAGTAAGACACCATGTGGCAAAAGTTACAATACAGAAAGCTAAAAAAACAGCTAAAAGGCTCTTGTAAGCTTCACAAATTCTTGGAGTCTGACCCCAGAAAAGCTCAGAACAGTTCAAACACCAAGTGCCTTGCCCCACATGTGAAACGGCCAAGCAATGCTTTCCTGCCAGCTTAAGTTTTATCACACAGTCATTGCACAGTACATTCTATTGACAGCCAGGTCAATATGCTTGCACCAACACCTTTCCCTGTAAGTCCTTCCCAGATATCAGACCTCTCAGAAATGAACATATCACTTTTAACATTAATTTCAGAAAGAAATTATGCAAATAGATTGCTTTTCCAATTTGGACTTGAAGTATATGACTGTTTGGATTTGTGACTAAAAGAGCACAGGTTACATCCCCAAGCTGTGGCTGTGCCATCCTTGCAGAGCACCAAGGCTATCTCTGCTCCTCATGCTGCTCCCCACTGAGTAGGCTGGGGATGAGGCAGGAACTTGGGAGGAGACAGAAAAGGCAGCTGACCTCAGCTGACCAAAGGAATATTCCATACCATATGACATTGTGATTAACAATAAAAACTTGGGCAAAGAGAAGGAGGTAGCAGGAATCAGGATGCTCGTGGCTATGGCTTTTGTCTTTCCAAGAAACTGCTATACATGCTGAGGCTTTGCTGTCCAGGAAGCAACTGAACATCTGCCTGCTGATCAGAGGCAGTGAATAAATTCCTTATTTTCCTTTCCTTATTTTTCCTTATTTTTCTCCTGGTTTTGCTCTTCTGACTCTTTCCTCCATCCTGCTGCAGGGGGGAAGGGAGAGGGGGAAGAAGGTGGGCAGGTTCTGGCCCTGCTCAGCCCTCTGTAGCTAGGTCAGCAAGACTGGGATTTACCAGCACTTGTTATGGGCACTACTGAAACAGGAAATTGTGCGCCTGTTCTTCAGCAGCTACTGGCTTTGATACAGTTGAGTAACTTCTGACAGCAGAGGCTGAAACCCTGCCAAAGATTGCCCCAGCCTGAAAGACAGAGCACACAGCTGGGGTAGCTGAGGACAAGGCTACAGTGAAAGTAAGACCTAAAGGAAAGCCAAAACCAAACTTTCCAGGTAAGGTCTTCACCTACAGTCATACCCAATCAATAGCACCATGCATCTTTCTCCAATTACTATTACTCATGTCTAAGAAGTAAATGAATCTGTCTAGGCTGTAAATCAATTAAATACCAAACAGCTACATGGGACTGGCATTGTGTCCAAGCCAATAAAACTAGAGGACAGGAAGAGAAGGAAAAGAAAACCCACAAACTTGAGTGCTTCATCATGATATAGGGACTACTTTAGAGCACCAAACCACGAAGACCAGACAAGGCAAGATTCTTTCTTTGTTTTTTAATACCTATTGAAAACCTCTGAAATCCTCAATATAGTAATACTTTGGTATCTAGATCTCCATTGTGGAAACAAGTACAAGACAATAAGGATTCTTCGTCAATGTCTTAGAGTAAAAAATAGTGGAATACCTCTTCCAAGCTGGAGAAAAGAAAAAGATTTTTCTGCAGTTTATTCATGTAAATTGGAAAAGTTAGTAGACAGTAAGAGACAAACTTGTACACAAGTGGCTGTGAAATGATATTAATGAATCCTTAGTTAGGCAATGAAGGAAGATTTTAAGAACATAGCTTTGAAAACAAATTTGCTGGCTAGGATAGTTAGGGGACAAGGATATGGTGGGGTGGGGGGAGATTTTTCCAGTTAATATGGAATAATAGTAAAAACAAAGGAAGAAAAAAAATCCTTTAGCAGACAAAAGACAAGAATTCATCAGCTGTCTGAAACTTGAAAATATCAGTACATGAAATAAAAATAGGTTCAAATTACCAGGCATAGAAGGCTCAAATGAGAAAGTCCGGGATAAAGTGAGATGTTATTTCTTGATAATAGTGTTGAAAAAATGTTCAGTACACAGAAGTCACAAGAGGAAGCACAAAGAAAGTAAAAAGAGAAAGAAGGCAAGAATTCTGTGTGGAAAAGGAGAGGAAAGGCAAGACCCAACTGAACTGCTGGATATTGACATGTTTTCGAAAGTGTCACATACACTACATTTTTATCTTCATCTGTAAGTTTTCAGAATACTGGAATAGAAAAATGTTTGGTGTGATCCACACCACAGTTCTCCCTGTGTTCTTTACCTATCCTTCTGCATTAGAACTGATGAAAATCAGGGGCCTGAAAAGAAATCCCAGGAAAGATGGAAAATGTCATTATCTGCCTTTCACACGAGTACAACAAGGAGCCAAAAAAAAAAAAATCATAAAATAGCTTGAACTCAATTCCAAAGAAAAGACTGGAACATATAATCAAGCCTATTTCTAAGCAATGCACAGACAGTGAAGATGAATGCTTAACCTGTCAAAAGTAAGTCATTAAATGAGTTGCATTTTCTTCCACAGCATTTTTCTATACTTTTCTTGTACACTTGGTTCTATGGATAACATTTTCTTGCTATCTTAACTGAATAACTCTTACTATCAGAGTTCTAATGTGAAAACAGGAACATGAGTGCTATTTAACAGTGGGAGGGGGAGGGAGTGGGATGGTACATCACTTAAGTGCAACACATTATCACATTTTTATTTGCTCTACATTATTTGCTTAACTTTCATAAATTCTGTCACAAAACAGCCTGTTTCCTTGAGTGATTTTTTTGTCACTGAAATTGATTTACAGCTTTTCAAAGATTTATTTTTGCCTCAATTTATCTTGGCACTCACCAGCAGTGGATATTCAGCCTTGCTTTTCCTTCTTAAAGAGAAAATAAAGAGAAATCAGTGGAAGTCAGAGTTGTAGTCTTTTCTTCATTTGCTCCTTGACAGTATTTGAAAAAAATATAAATTTCTTGTTGAATAAACAAGTAAAATGGGGAATTAATGTCAGATGGGTAACTTCTTCCTATAGTGTGAATTCAGCCTCTGAAACACACATAACCTATACACCTATAAATGTTTTAAATCCTCATGAAAACACCACTGTGCTGTAACTTATAGTCCAACACTTCTGCCTCCAATCTCTTTAATAATCTCACCTGTAAGGAGTTACAGAGACCACCAGAAAATATTGAACAGCAGGTCAGAAGCATTGTTCACAAAGAAGAGACTTTCCCAAGACAGACGTTAATTAGAGATATGGGCTCTAATGTGTGCTGGTTAGCATGTTTGCCAGCCTGTCTTTAACAGCTTAAGCATTTGGAAGCATAATACAGGATTTTGCAGTGCCTTGAGACAGGCACCTTCCTTCTAAAACAAGAACAGGCTAGACACAGATCATCCACAACAGACTCCATAACTTTCCTGAACAAAAAGTTCCAAAAGTGCACAGTTCTTGCTGTTAGAGCAGCTATTCTAAAAGTTCATCCAGCCTGTGCTTCCACATCATGTGTTGACACCTAATCATTCTTGAAACCCTCCTAAGAATTTTATCTGATTTGTTCCCATTCTTCTTAAAGGCCATACTCAGAGCAGCAGGATGTATCCCTGGTCAAGTCTTTAAGATTTTTAAGTGGAAAAATGATTTTGCAGTTCTTTCAGGTCAGCTACCCATTTAGGTGTTCCCATAAATTTGAGGGGTGAAAAAGACTGTAGCCACAAACCGTATTCGTTCCCCTTGTAACGCACAGTAATTCTCAGAGAAATTTCTAAGCTAGACCTGGTAACCATTTGTTCTTTATTTTGACTCTGTCTGGTCACATCAACCATTCCTGCCATTCCTCAGAACTCTTAAAAATTCATTCTTTTATTCTACAGTGCTTGCATTTCTCCTCAAACTTTAATTATTCAGAGGTTTATTAAATCTACTCCACATTTCATCATCCCGACCCAATCATAATGTTACTATAGTAGAACACTGAAAACAGGGAAGACGGAAATACCCAACCTAACACATTATTCCTGGTTCATTAATGACCAGTTCACACCTTTTCAGTGCAGTTCTCCTATCACTTTGACCTTTAGGCTCCAGGAGGTTTCCCAAGATTGCTTATCAGAATGCCATCAGGACTGTCAAAATGCCTTTCCCTGTCCACAATGACCATACTTTTCTCAGGGTAGAAAACTGATTTCAGTAAATCAATGGCAATTATTACCTATCTGGTGGCAAGGTCCCAATTATTCAATTATTTTTGGTTGGAAGCTGATGGAGCTGGCCTTTTCTGACTACTTTCAGCTCTGCAAGTGAAAGAAATACTCAATTTGCTCCTTTTTTTTTTCAGTAACACATCACTGACTTACCCAAAAGAACTGAGAGAGTCTGACATCTCATCCACCTTTTCTTTTTTTTTTTGAGGGGCATGGGGAGGTGGGACAGGTTTTGGGCAGGCAGGTAGCAGCAGAGGAATCTTTTTGATCTTAGGACAAAATTCAACAGGTTTAACCCAACTGAAAGTATCTTACTGAAGTACCCTCTTAATGTTCTATCTTTATACAAAGCTAAATTTCACCTTTTCATCACTGGATTAAGTCTTTCAACCACCAGAACACAGGAGTCAGCTAACTGACCCCTTCAGTGAAGACTGGCACAAAAAATGTAGTAAATCCTTTGATGGCCTTAGCAATGAATGTTGAGACCTGTGAGTCACAGAGAAGTCCTTCCCTGTTTTCTGAAGTTCGCAGGGTTATCTTCTACACTAATTAAAGCTCTTCCCTTTCAGTTTTGTCTCAAAGATGATTCTGAGCTTGAGATGACTCCCTTTTAGGCACATAATTGAGCCTGACTTACTCCATAGCAAGTTCTGAGCCCACCTGCTCAAGCAGTGCAAACACTTGCATGTGATGACAAGTCAGTCAGCTCATCTGTCTCATCAGGTCCTTGTGGACCCTCAGTGATCAAGTGTGCACTGCAATGCTTCAGGATAATTCAAAAACTCCTTTGAGGTGACCTGTCAAAAAAACCTGGCTTCTCCCTCTGCAGGTGACAGCTGTTCCCCCATCCATGCAAGTCTGCTGCTCTGGAGACACCTGAATAACATGGAAAGGATCTGGGCACAGGCAAAGCATTCCAGAGATCTGCTGCAACTTTGGGTGAAAAATATTATGTTATCTTGCCATTTAGACCACTTTTATTTCAACTCATGGTATGGCAAAACATTTTAAAAATACTAAAAAAAAAAAAAAAAAAAAAAAAAAGGAGGAGCCAAAAATACACAGTATATTATTAGTACAGAAGTACACATTATGTAGGGTGTTGGCATGATGACAGGCAGAGATAGGCAAGTGACCTCCAGCATGGCTAAGACAGCATCACATTCACCTTAATATCCAAGTCTGCAGTCCTCAAATGGATATTTCTCTTTTTTGGTAGAGCATCATAATTCTTACAGTTGTCTTTCTCAAGTCTTGCACAGATGGAAAATCTTTCTTCAAGAGCTTTACAATGTGATCACTTGTTGGCTGTTCTGAGGTCACTCACTATCATTCCCCAGGTCATCACCCCACTCCAGCTATGCTGTACTTCTCCCTCCCTTCCACCCCCTAGCTGCTGTTTATTTTTGCTATTACAGTAGCAAACTGAGTGAGTTCACAAAGAGATTAAGCAAGCACCACATGCTGCAGGAATATGCAGAGAGTCCCTTTTGGCAGCAAGCTACTAAAGCAGTTCAGTATGGCTCCGTTTCCTTACCTAAGGGACAGTGCATGATTGTTCTTAATACAAATAGGTACTGTTTCACTTCAGTATATATACTTTTGTTAAAAAAAATTGATTCAAGTATGAGAACTCCCTCTGATTTTTGTAACTATCATTCCTGAGAATTCTGTATAAATACAACACAATTTCCTTTATATACTACACCAAACTAAGCATTTTATTAATGTTACAGAAGTGTCCACATGATGAAAATTATGCTTCACATTCCTATCTCTGGGGGAAGATGAGATAGAATGAAAGTTATGTTAATACTTTGGCAAAACCATTTCCATCCTAGGAACTTTTTAAAATTAAACTTCATTGCTGTGGAAGAGCATTTTTCATAACTAAGAACTAACCACATGAACACATTAGATGCAAACAATATGACTCATTACTTGCTCCTGGAAGAGAAAAACTCCACAGCAAAGAACTAGAAGTCCTTTAAGGATAGTTAAAAACCAGCTGTAGCTTGCTGGAACTGGACAGCTTCAGAGAGAACCTGACAAAATCCTGAGTGGAGCACATTAGAGAGTTCTTATTTTTTCCTTCATATTGATGACTGCCACTGTAGGTGACTACAGAGCAGGATCCTCTTCAGTGCAGTGGGAACAAGAGCAGCTATGGAGAACAGCTCTCATCCATGCCATTTAACAGTCAAGGCCAACACCTAAAGTTCTATAACTGCAATGTTATAAAACTCACACAGGAGCACTACAGATTTAGGAGCACTGGCATATTTTAAAAAATAACGATGCTGTATGAGCTGTGATGAAATGTAAGGGAAAATAAAAAAAGTACATCTGTCAACTGGCAGTATAATCTTTGCAGTTAAAGAGCTCAGGATTTGCAAAAGACTCACCAGGAATGGTTTTGGAAAAAGTCCAAATAATACACAGAGAGCAACAACAGGGCACCAGGTACAGCCAGAACACGTAGTTTCTTTTATCCATGAGAGGATCATGATTTAGGAGAATTCAACTTCACAACCAGATTATTTAAATGGAGCTCCAACACTACTTGAGGATAAATTTTGCAATGTTATTACATAAAATAAGGAGATTCCTCAAAGCATTTAAAGATCATTTGCCCACAGGATTGGATTAGAGTCATGAAAATGTGTTTTAAAATACAGGCTGAAAACCAATGGAAAATGTTAAATGGAAAAGCTTAAAAATTTGTTATTGGAGAACAGTGAGTTCAGTCCTATATTTAATTTAAATTGAATAGGTAAATCTAAATAAGGCCCATCAGAAACACATGGAATAAGATTAAAAGTAACACTATCAGGAGTGACATGCTATGTTTTATTATGAGATAAGCACTTCAATTCAAAACATCCCCATCATTTCAAACAGCTCAGATTTACTGCTACAAAGATTTTTTCAGGCACTGGCCTAAAACAGGACACTAATATGAAAACATTTCTATTTGAGTACATTCCTTAAGACAGAAATTCACATGCATGAAGAGCAGCCCTTTTCCACATTATTCATCCAGCCCAATGATAGATCTGCCAGATCTGAATGACGTACTTATCACTGTGTCTTTGGCATGGGACCTGGGAGCCTTACTGGGAACTGTGAACACACATCCAGCAAGCCTGTCAAAACAGGGCCTGTTCACACATAGCTAAGAGGATGAGACAGAACGATCCTCACATGATTTCTGCAGAGGCACCGGAAATCTGTGGAAACAGTTGAAAGGCATTAAAACAGCTCCTTGCTCCACTGTAGGAGGATGCCAGCTTGTCAGGATGCTGATCTTGAGCTTTATCTAAAACAAAAAATAGATGTGCTTCATTGCCAGAAGACAGGACTCCTGCTGGTAGGATGTGGATTTCTATTGTTATCACTTGGAACTGGCAGCATTTTTCTGTTCAGCAAGCCTTGCACATCAGTGCTGGTTCCACACACATCACATGGTAGCACTGCTTCCACAGCACAAAACCCCCTTTAGTTCAACAGGAAAACATAGCTGGATGAGCAATGAATGTATTTTAGGTTGGACTACGTTCCACACAGCCTTTTTCAAGCCTGGAGGACCAATCTAGATAACTCTTGGAATGCCTCCAAGACGAGAAATACCAGTTTGCTGCCAGCCAGGTACACCACTCTCTGGTCAGACCACCACCATCACACTCGTCTTATGTTATAGAAGCTGTTCTACTTTCCTTTTTGATGTCAGCAGTTGTTTAGAAATCTGCAATACATCAAATTCAACAGCAAGGACAAAGTCCTCCCTCAGAGCATGGTGATGAGGATTCTTCTCCAGGTGTGAAAACAAAGGTTTTCTACCCAAACTGAGGACAGTGTCATGATCTAGCAGTACAGGGTAGGTACTGCAGCCAGCCTGCAGGAATCTGTACTTCAAACACATAAGATATTATTCACCTGCAGAGAAGGGCATCACTGAATGTACAGAGGACCTTAACTACAGGTTATCTAAAAGTCTGGTAAACCAAATCATGAACTAAGTTTTTAAAAATACCTGTAATAAGTCTGTTCAAATTAAATGGCTCTGTTTTCAGATAGGACTTGCTCAGACTAAATTCTGCCCACATGTTTTCACCTACCTTTGCTATGAACACAGAACTAAAATGGAAGGTCTAATCATCCAGGATCAGCACCCACTCACCTTCCACCAAATGTTCCTCTCTGCCACACTTCAAAACAGGCAATACAGCCCTTGAGATCTAACTCATCAAGAATATGATTCTATAATTCCATAAAGAACATCACAGAACGGTTTGGGTTAGAAGGGAACTTAAAGGCCATCTAGTCTAACCTCCTTTGCAATGAGGAGGGACAACTTCAACTAGATCACCTGTCCACTGACGGACTAGAGAAATCTGATTCACTGTCAGCAATGAAAGCCTTTTTATAGATCAAAATGTAAAAACCTTCAGGTCAGGTTTAGGTGCTGCACTAAGCTCCTTTCTCAGCACTCAGCTTTGCTTACATCACCCCACACAGCATCAAGTCTCCCCACCAGGCTAATCAGCCTAGAGTGAAGCAGCTTTGAGCTGTTAGATAGCAGATTGTCTGAAGTGTGACCTCTGTGGTGCAAGCTTTAAGTTCTGTGGATCTGGAATATGTAAGGGTGTTTTCTCTCAACCTCAGTCTTGTCTATGAACAATTGCTTCCAAGAGCTCTCAGCCCCTTCCAGAATATTGTCAGGTACCAGTGAGATAAGCTCAGTCTCCGCAAAAAAACCTATTCTCTATTATTAAGTCTTTTAACTCTATGCTCAAATATAGTCCAGGAAAGATTAGAATTGATCTACAATAAATTCTGACAGTATCTTCTGCTGTCTCAGAACCAGGGACAAGACCAGGTAAGTCTGAAACCTGTTCTACAATGATTGTGTTAGTCAAGTATTCACTTCTCAGGATTTTTTAGTTATTTTCAAATACCTAAAACTGCAAGCATTTTCAACTCCATCTGTTAAAAGTATGTTTTTAATATAATTACTTCCTTCATGAACTGAAAGGAAAACAGTTGGGTCTATATTTTCTCTAAGTACTTCAAGCAGAAAGAAGCATGTTCCAAATCCCCTAGGATCTGAAATCCTTGAGGTTTTCAGTAGGAGCTCCACTTTATGTTTTTGAAAATCCCACCCTAAAATAATACCAATATCAGTCTCTGCACAACTTAAAAGGCATTATCTTTCTAGACAAGAAAATTAATAAAAATATAATTTATTTGATACAAATTTCTAAAAAAATAAAGTAGCTGCTTCATAGCTAGGAAAATGAGGATTCCTCTGGAGTTTGTATTTTCCAGTTATGATTTCTTATTTTCTCAATGCACTAGAAAGATATGTCCATGTTAAGAAATTAATTTTCAAGTTAAAAAAAAAAAGCTGTTCTAAATTCAGGACTTTGCACCTCAAAATAGTTTTCTTCCTTAGCCCATTCCAAAAGAGCATTCTATGAAAATCAGACATACTTGTAAATGGCATTTTTATTTGGAAAGATTGTAAAGACAGCAGTGCAATGTAGATTTGCACTTTTCTAACTTAAAAGCTTAAAGAAGACTAAGTAAGACTCAGAATTCAAAAACATGTAGCTGTGGTGCTTCGGGACATGATTTACTGGTGGACCAGGCAGCATTAGATTTACTGTTCGACCTGATAATCTTAAAAGTATTCTCAAAGTTTTCTAAACAGTTCTATAACTCTGAACTTAAGATGTAAATGGTACCTTTAAATTATATACTAAGTGTCAGAATCAAGTATTTTAGTCCCAGGACACTCCTTCAAAAGCCCAATGCAGTAATAAGTTCATAGGAACTTACTAAGAGGTTTGGGAAGGGGTTTATATGTGAAAGAAATACCATAGACATTCACACCAGGTCATTGCTGTCCTGACTCTGAAGTACTCTTGGTTGAAGAAATATCCTTACCACAAGTGGCAATGTCATGATTAAGGTTTAGGTAGCTCAGCAGAAGCTAAGGTATTAACTCAATCTGCATTTTCTTTCTTGCAGGATGTTCCACACGTTCTGGTGAAAAGCACGACCTCCAGACTAGAATTTCAGCAGGAACTACACACTTGGTCAGCTTCCCATTTGCTCTGAATGTCTCACAATCTTCATTTTTATGCAAGACTTTTAGATTCTCATGATAAGGATTTTGAAATTGTCCTGCAAAAATACTAAAAAAAAAAAAAGCTGATTTGGTTTATAGGCAACCTGCATATTTTTTTGTGAAAAAGCACAGATGTTTATAACATACAAAATAAGGACTTGACATTAATACAGAAGAATCATGAAATTTACCATATCTGTGGCTTTCCTCCATGACCCCCTAAATACATCACACTTCTAGAGGTAAATCTGGAAGAAAGCTATAAATATGGGTCATTAAATGTGCTTAAACTGTCTGTTTATTTATAACAAATAACCCTCTTTATAGCTACAAAATTGACTGAAGTGCTATCAGTCATGCAACCTCTCTGAATGGGAGGAAGTTAAAAATAACCCAACTTCCAGATAATTTTTGTAACAACCACAGCTCACTAAAGCTGATGAAGAACACTAGAATTTCTGATCCATTTAATTATCCAGAACTGGCAAGTGTCTTTATTTAGAAGCAAAATTTGGTTTAGAGTATTAATAGAAAGTCGTATCTTGCCACAATCAAAACAAGGTTTTTATTTCTTTTGAGAAGTACATTCAAAATACACATTTGCAGGAGAAGAGACAGTGATTCTCAATTTCATTTCTTTGCTTTATCTGCAAGAAAAATGACCTTGCAGAAGGCTACAAGAGAACAGACCTACATTCATGTAAGAAGTATAATAACTATAATCTTTAAACTAAGACCATGAAAAATATTACAGCTTGAGTATTTCAAATTATTTTGATTATTTTGGAAAGGGATAAATCTGCTTTCCTTTGCTTTATCTCAGGAGCAGTGCTTTATTTCCCTACCCATGCCCAGAGCTGTATTAGTGCAGTCATAAGGGCGGAATATCTGCTCCCTTACTGGAAAAAAGTTACCTTCTACACTTCAACTGTACACGTAACAGACCTTAACATTATTTTAGGATAAACCACTTAATAGTTTCTACAAGGGGATAATACTTTACAAAACTCTGTTCTAAGCCAACTCAAACTGTCCAACTCAAACTTGTGTTGACAAAGCCACAAAACAGCTGAAAACCCAACACATACAGTTTCTAAGCAGTAGAAGACATCTCAAAGAAACTGCATAATTATGTCTACATTGATTATTCAGAAGCAACTCATAAGCATTGAAAAGGTTCATTAGCTTTCAGCTTAAATAGTCACAACTTCTGAGCATGCAATTACCATCCTTTGCAGCATGGCTCTTGTACAGGTACACTCTACCCAAAAGTAGATTAAAATTTTCAGCACAAAAATCTCAAGCCTACCCTGCAATCATTTTCCTGAAATTAAAGCAGAAAATACACAAAATTAGCAGGTATTTCTTTTCATCTTTACCAGGAAAAGCTTTTCACTTGTTTCTAACTATCAGCAGGAAATCTGCAGTGCACTCTCAGCTTCAGATAAGGAACAAGCAAATAATTATAGGCTTTACCATGCTTATGACCTAGAACTCTGGATAAACTACCAATCACTATAGCCAAGGTAGCAAAATGAGGGTCATTTGGCACATGTTGCTGAATTCTAGCCAAGATATTCCTGGTGATCTTGGTTTGTTTGACATGTCAGCAAGACTTAAGGCTCTCAAGTTTGTGAATGTTCATGAGCCTCCAACATGGCAGAAGCTAACTGGAAAAGTGCAACAGAAGTAACTTAAGGCACATCTGACAATAGCTCTACAGAAGCTTTGCAAGCTCACACTTCAGAGACAGATTTGAAATATCATGCATTTAAACAAAGCAATGAAACAATTCTGATGCCATTAGTTCAGAAAACAGAAGACTCAACTGAAGATGTTAGATATTTGCTTGCAAGGTAGAGTACTATTGTAACATGACTGTAAAGTTCAAACTTGCTCCCAAACCTCCAGAAAGCTAGATTATCATTTCACATACAACAGCCAAATGAGTGAGATATGCTGCTACAGCAGCATTATAACTTTGTGGATGAAAAGTAATTAACTGTTCTAATTGCAAATATTTACGACTACACAAGAGGCAACTAGGACAAAAATATACTGGAACTTCTGTTTCTTGAAAGTTCCTGCAAGTATTGATCAAAGCCAAGTATTTTAAATAAGGGCTGCCTTAAATTACACTGCTAGGTTTCTTGACTGGGTGATAATGCATATAGAAAAACAGTCAAGAGTTCACACAGTAAATGTTAAAAACACCTCTAGTTCATTTTAAAGGAACAGTACAGCTAAAAATGACAAGTTTCCATCACATGAAGTATTTAGAGATTCTTGAGTGCATATTCATTATAATTACATTAGTGCATAGAAAATTTCTAAAACCTTGTCAGTCAAATGGTTCATTGAACTGCTGAAAAATTTTAGTGAGGATGTGGCAGGTGACGAATAATTCTGATTATGAATGCTGGCAGTTATTTACTGCTTCTATGACAGAGGGTGACAGCAGATGTCTGAAAAAAACTTCTGAACTCTCCTATAAAAGCCTGCTTTTTGATAGGTGTAATTAACAATGGGCTGCTTAAAAATCTGATTACTACCTGGAATAATAAAGAACCTGATATTTACTGAGTCCTCCAATTAAAAAGACAAAGTCACCATTTCAAAGGTAGATTGTTTTATTAGTCCATATAGACTATTTTGACAGGAAACAAGACTGGATTGGGAAGAAACTCCTGGAAATTAAGGAAATGCTAGAAACAGGAGAGACCTATAGCAACATGTAACTAGGCACTGGCCAGGTATCTTGGCCAGTGATCTCCTAGGCCTGCACATAGCATGAAGCAGCTACATGACAAAAAACCAACACCTTCCTGAGAATCTTCTCCAGTCAAGCAGGGATTTCCCCAGGACAAAGTTAAGGCAGAATCGACATAACTCTGCAAAACTGTGTTACCAACAAACCTGTATGAAGGAAGTGACAATTTTTGGTTAAAACTCAAGACGAAAAATGAATCAAACACACAAAGAACGGAGGACATCTGAGCAGTTAACTTTATTGAAATTAGCTCATGTAAGTTTTCCACCAGGGCATCTACAAATAAGTATATTCCAAGTTCTTCTATGCTCTGGATGCAGCTTCTAGACAGTCAGCATCACATTCCACCTTCTGACTGAATTACCTGAACTTCTTATAATTCTTTCCAATTTTCCCCAGTTGTTAAAATATTATTCAGCTAATTCTAGTCAGAGAGCTCAGACTGCCTGGTCAAATTTCAGTACCTACTCTCACTGTTTGAATACATTTCTGTCCTTCCAAATATCATATTGGTAGCAAACAGATTGACAAATATTAGTTGGGCAGACCTGACTGCATATTTCAGCTTATGATCAACCTAAAACACCAGGAGCTGGACTCAATCCTTGTGGGTTCCTTCCAACTCAAGTTATTGTGTGTGTGCTCCTTCCACATTACCACATAAAAATCTATATTATTGGAGCATTTGGCACAGAAGGCTTGTTAAAAGACATCAGGATTTTTTGTTCCTATAGTCCAAACATCAGTTACCTGGGTTCTTGCACTAACTAAACAACTCACCTAAGACCTCCTCCAATACTGAAGCTAAATTCAGAAATTCCTGAGAGCCTGCTGTTCTGAAATACTGCAAAAAGAGGCAGATTGTTCTTTAAATAACTTTAGTGTTTGCAAACATGAAAGCAGGAAAAAATATTAATAACTACCCTACATTCTAATAGCTATTTAACAATTAGTCCCATAAAAAAAGACTACCTAATTACATTTCCATGTGCTTGCATAGACTGTAACATCCCTCAGATAGCAATAGAAGCTTAAAAACCTGTCCTTGTAAACATTTTCTCATTCAGAGTCTGTTAAAGGATACGGGAAGATTTTTTCATCCTTAGAAATATAGCTCAGTAACTATATAGCTAAAACACAATTAATTTACAAAGACAACACAAATGACAAAAATATTTCTGAACTGTGTTTATATAAACATATTGGTTTGTAAACAAATTGACAACATTTACATTAAATATTGAAAGAACTTCAAACTAGACAATCTGCATTAAAGAGAAAAATAAGTTAAAAATTAATCACATCTTAATTATTCCATTGGCTATGACTAAATCAGGCACCTGGCAGTTTCAGAAGTGAACCGTACTAAAACACTGCAACAGTCTGAATATTGTAATTTACACTATGATTTCCTTTGAGAGAGCAAAAGTCACCTCAGAGTTACCTGAGGATTCCCATTGTAACTCAGTGGAGATCACAGTATAAAATATTATTTTTCACAGACTGGAAACTCACCATTTAAATAATATTTTTGGCATACTTTAATGGGCAGTCTCTTGTTAGCTATATGGAAATCTCAGCAAAACTAATGCAAAAGTTAAGTCAAGCCCTTCTGAAAGTGTAAAGTTCATCCACATCTTTCCTGCAATATTTGCACTGTTTTGCAGGATTTTATCTAGTTGTATTTATGAATAAAAAAGTCCTACAAGTTAGGCATGAAAGTATTCAGGAAAACCTAAGTTAAGAGAAAAACATTGTGAATAATGAAATAGTTACAACAGTTCATCAAATTATACATCAGAAGGTTACATATACATTTAATCATAAAACAATATTTTCTATATATTATTCAAACTCAGCTTCAACATTTGTTCTCATTTAACAGAGATACTCAAAGTGATATTCAGGATTTTTTATCCTTTTAAGTGAGTACACTCAGTTCTTCTATTTTTACAGGTGCAAAGACGCTTATCTGGATACAAGTTCCACGTGGGCATGACTCTCAACATAATTCACATTTTTGCATCTTGTAGGCAAAAGGCTATCAATGGTAATAAACAGACAGTTCATCATCACTCATATCTGAATCGTCGTCATCTACTTCACCCTCAATGACTGATTTCTTGCCTTTGCAGCAGGAAACAACTAATCCAATTAGAAAGACCTGCAAATCAAAAGTAGAAACTGTTACTGTTATTCAGTCCAGGGGCATATAAGGGGAATATAAGTAAAACAAATTGTAGTGTGGTGAGGCAAACGATGCAATGACAACGACTAAGTTAACCAACTTGATTCAGAGATCTCTAAAATCGAAGTACTTACTGCAATGAATGCCCAGTTCCCAAAGTAATAGGCTGCACTGAAGAACCAAAATTTATGAAGGAAGAGGTACGTCCGAGTGACAATACACTGATCTAAATTGAAAGAAAATAGCACCCATTAACACAGAACAGCAAAAAAATCTGCTAAATACCATAGAGTAGGATAATATTGTAGCAGTTACGGAGAGTATTTAGCTCTGCAGAACAATTACACTCTATTATATCTAATTCACTCTCCTGTACCACAAAGGTATACAAAAAGGACACCTGTTGTCATGGGAGAGTGGCTGTGACAGCTAACACTACACTACAAGTTACACATGTAACCCCATTACTACTGGGAACAATTTCTCATGCAGATGTGTCAATTATCAACTAAACCTGTCCAAAAGGGAACTCACCTCCCATTTTATATAAACCACAGCCACACAAAGCAGATTCTGGATTAAAACGCATTTCAGGACTAGGAAAAACCATGTCTCTACCAGGATGACATAAGCTTTGTAAAAAAAAATAAAAGTCAATTACAATGTTGTGCTGTGTAGACAAAAAAACGCCAATATGCACTGGGTCTTTTGCAACCCAAATAACAAAAGCCTTATTTGTACACAAGACCTAACAGTACTGGTTAAACCTCACTCCTCTAACAACATGAATACTGAAGTAGTATTTTCTGATGTGGCTGTATTTCTCTTCATTTCTAACTGGTAAATTTAAAAATTATGCTCTGTCTGTGTGTTGACAATTTCTTGGCAATATGATTCTTGAAGGCTTGTATAGGACACTGAACCTGTGTCATTCAAGGGGTCATGCTAGAGGGTGGCCAGCAGGACATGCAAGCCAGCTCATGAATCTCTCAAATGCAAGGAAGGGCACACTGACTTCACGCTAAGGTAAAATATAATTTCCTGGTTGGTTTTTTGGGTCTTTATACTATGCTCACTATGCTTCAAACCCCACCTAAAAGTCCACTTCAGAGCAGGAATTGGTGTGTAAACATGCTGAGCACTAGAGAGAGTAGGCAACACAGAAACTGCCTGTTTGTCCTTGTTCAGACCCCATGTTTAGAAATATTTCCCAGGTGCAGTTGATATACAGACTTCCTGCCTTCTAAAGTTGAGTGATACACTACTTATACAGTTATATAGCTCACTTTTAGCAGCCATCCAAGTAGGAAATTCCGGTAAAGTGAAGATGCTTCATAATTGCAAATAATATTGTCAATAACATCTGCAGCTCTCCAGCTGGTTACTTGAATTAAAAAAAACAACTAAAAGACTTTCAGATGGCTCTTTATAATAATTGGATTAAACAGATGATGATAAATATTTCAGAGCAGTTTGACCTTGTGAGAATGTTTCTATGCAATGTCACAAGTGCAGATAACTAAATTTCAGCTATTGTTTCTGAATTAACGTTACTTAATAGGCTGACATGACATTTTTCATCAACTGATTCCTCCATACGACTCAATTCAGAATAAGTTATAATGAATAGCCTGAATTAAGATAGCTACTTGTTATCCAGAAGGATCAATGTGAGTATTAGATGTATCTTGATCATGTGGAACAAAAGTACACTTGTAAAGCTACCAAGCCTACAATAGACACCTGCCACCATTTAAACAATACAACATATTCTAGGTACAAATATAGTGCTCACCAAGAAACAAAGACCCAAACAGCCAGGTTTCAAAACAGTTTTTTTAATAAAGAAGGTCAAGCACTAATAGTCAGTTCTACCAGAAGAGTCAACTATTTTTTGTTTTGAGCCCACTGATGAAGTTTTTCATTATGGTAAATTAGAAAAAATTACACTTAATGTACTATTTTCAAATTAAAGCTTCTTCCAGGAAGTGAATTAGCAAGTCCAAGATGAATTATAATGACAATTCTGTTCAAACCAAAATATTAAAGACTAAAACATGATTTTTTGCACTGAAAACAAATTATGAGAACTTACTGATTAAGTCTGTCTTTTTATCTCAAACCACAGTAAGCTTTCACCAAACCATGTAGAAGGAAATATTTTCTTAGGGAAGAGTTACAAATTGTTGTGAACAACATCATTTATAAACATTGCATTATTTGAAAGTCAATACTGTACACTTGCTTCACCTCTTCATTAATCACCTAGACAATGAAATAGATTGTACCCTCTGTAAATCCATAGATCAAACTGGGGACAAACAAAGAGCAGAGGTCCAACACACTAGATGGTCAGATTTAGGAAAGGGCTATTTTTCAAGCCCCTTGAACCAGTCATCAAACAGAGACAGAAGTCCTGCACCTGGAACAAAGCGACACCATGCAATAGTGCAGGGTGAGGGTCGACCAGATATAATGCAACTTCGCAGAAACTAACCTCATTTCCCAGTAGACAAACAGAACATGAGGTTACCAGTGTTCATCTATAACTCAGAAACGTAACTGAATATTAGGTTTCACTATCTGGAATGCAGCAAATATCCACGGAACTGATCAGTTCTTCCACTGTGACAAACTGCATCTGCACCAGAGCCATTTTGGGCTACCCAGTACAAAAGCAGCATTGACTTACTGAAGCAAATCTAGTGGAGGACTCCTGCAACAGCTTAAAGTACGCAGCAGACAATGCAGATGTATTGTTTCAGCTTGAAATAAAGGTGCTTGCAGGTGTGTCTTACTGCTACACTGCTCATGCTGTCTAGTGGGGGCATATGAAGTACTAAACAGGATTCCTCCTAGAGCTGCATAAAACAGGACAACAGATAACAGAGCTGCAGCAAGAAACACTCCCATTAAATAGTCGGAGAAGCAATCAGCATAGGTAAACATCAAAGCAGGCTATCCCTGGAAACATTCACAGCTGGATGGATGTGAGCAACCTGCTCTCCTTGACCCCTACTGGGGGCTTGGACCAGACTCCCTCTTAGGTCCTGGCTGTGCTCAAAATCATTATATGAGGGTAGATTTTGAGACAATACAAACCTAAATCACAGTGGTATTTTTGGATGGAAAACCCCAAACTGCACATGTTATCCAAAGACAGATGACATCTATGTCCCAAATTTTAAGCTGAACCTAGTTTTAAGTAAAATACACTCATCTACTTCCAAAGGAAAACCTGCATCCTTACTGTGCTTGAACATCTAAGCACTTCAATATTTCAGACCCTAAAAATATTGAAGGCATAGCTTCAGCTATCCAAGAACACTTATTTCATACAGCCTTGATGCCAATAAACCTAAAGCTCTGTTGCATAAAGCAGCTGCTGCTTGCAGTTTATAGCTATGGCTACAGATCAAATTGTTGAGACAAAGCAAGCTTCAAGAGAATATTAGCAGGTATATTAAAATTTTCCCCATTTTCTACCTAACCCCTCATAATCTAACACATTTATCAGTATTTCATAGTGTTAAGGTCACTCAAGTGCTTCCGAGGTCCACAGAAGTTTATGTTAAGGATTGTATTTCACAGATGACTTCCAGCTTTCTCTGGACACAGATTCATGGAATGGCAGCAACAGCTGCCCCAGCCACAAATACCGGATTTCTTTCTTTTCCTGGTAGCCAAACAGGAAAAAATTACTACATTCTTAATTGCCCCTTACTCATTAGTTTCTACAAGTGGTTTTTTTTTTCCATATACTATTTGAGCATGCTCGCACTTAATCCATATTCTTATCTGCTGTAATATACATACATACATAGAATTAATAGTAGCCTCATTCAGCTGTTGAGCCTGTCTTTACACTTTACAATCCACAATCCTCCACTGCTGCTACTTCTCTGATTTCAGAAGCTAAAATTAATCTCCTTTTACAACTCGGGTTGCGCCATCCTATACTAGTTATCTTTCTCTCAGATAACTTCTCCCAGAAACTGCCTAAATTTCAATTCATCATTCATTCAGCTTTCACAATAATGCAAGCATGAAACAGCTTCAGCACCACTTGCTTCAAGGTTAACTCTGCAATAAAATTATACCTTTGATCCCTTATGAGACTGCAAAGCATACTGGAACACATACTACTCACATATAGCAGGGATCTGAAAATATTTCCCAAATGGCTGTATGTAGCTACAGAAACTCCCCACTTAAAGAGATGTGAATCACTAAGCTTCCAACACTTCAAGCTGACAGCACTTTGAAGTACTACAGTGCACTACAGAAGCATGAGTATCAAATCACTCAGATGTTAAACAACAGTTTGCAGCCATCTAAAATCTAGGTCTAACACACAAGCAAAAAAAGCTGCCTGCGGTTTCATCCCAGTTGTCTGGCTTTGGTGTGGGGTTTTTTTTTCTTAGCTGAAAGTGGTAATAAGATGGCACTTAAATTAGACCTGTTGAGACCAAAAGTCTAGCCAAATAAAGTCTAGTCCAAAAGGCTACCTTATTCAACAGAAGCTGTTCAGTAGGTTTGGAATCAAATCCTGACAAAGGAAAACATTTAGCAGGCTAACGAGGAGCCAGGAACTTGGAAACCAGGAACTAATGAGGAGCCTTGAAAAGCCATCTGGGACAAGTTATTTAGACAGCAAACTCTGCTTTTTCCAGTGCTTCAAGCTGCAGGTAAGTTGTATTTGATACTTCTCATGGTCTATCTGCAAATCAAACAACCTGATATAAAACTAGATAGCCAGAAAAATGATGAAATCAATGTGAATCAGTCTGGTTTCATAACAAACAGATCTGATTTTGTAACAAAAGTTACAAGTCTGGATAACCAATAGCTATTTGCAGTTATTTTACAGTTCATGAACAACTGCAGCAGTCACAAAACTTCTTGATGATAATTACACATTATGAATCTTTACACTAAATGGCTTGAGAATTTTCAAGTCCCATCAGTGTTAGCAGGGCTTTAGAACATAAGGAGGCTTCCAGTAAGATGTACCAAGATTTTGTGCTGAAAGAAGAAAAAACTCACTAATCAAAGTTTCTGATTGCTAAATAATGATGTCCTACTGAGTGATCTAGGTGTCACATTTTTTTCCCCAACAGTCAAATTTAAATGAAGTAACATGTACAAACAGGATTTGCATTTATGTATGAATGAAGGATTTAGTTGTAGAAAGAGGGTTCTGGATCTCAGAACCAACCAAGAACAAACAAACCTTAGCTAAACATAGCAAGAAGTTTTCACTACTTCCCTCTATAAATTCAGAGACCCTGTCAGTCCATTTCTGGCCATTTAAGGCCTGGAGTTCATCCTAGTACAGTTATGGCATTATAATGTAAAATTGCACCCAGCTATAAGGTTTCTATTTCTTTCTGGTTTCAGAGAATCTGTGAAGGTGCCAAGATTTGCATATATTAACAGACTAGGTGAAAAACATTTAATGAGATTTGAAGAGCTAAACCTGTTAATCTCATTTTTCATAGTTTAAAGGATGACTTGATTTTAATGTTTATTAAGTACCTTCAAGTGAGGAAAACACTAATGCTACAAGACCATGTATAAAGTGAAAAGGTACTACATTAGCCAAAAGCTACATCTGAAGCCTCATTAATTCCAAAGAGATAATGCCCAGTTTCTACAGGGAAGGAATAAACCACTGGATCAGCCCTCTGATGGAAAAAGTATTTTCAGCGCTTTTGTTGAAACTAGAGATGTTTAGAAACATGGTGTACAATTCAGGTTAACTACAAGCACTGGCCACATGGGTTTAAAGACAAGCCATAATTTATATTTCACACCTTTGAATTGCCACCTTGAACTTGAAGTTCTCAAAGAAGCATTTTCTACGTCTCCCTTGAACACCTTATTTTTAAGTAACTAGAGGCAAACAATTCTTATTATAAAGATCTAGTCAGTGATAGACATCAAAGGCAATACTCTAGGGATGAACAGGGATGCAAAACTCTACAAAGGAAGCAGCCTAACCTATTATTTTCATTCTTCTCTAAACCTCCTCCTTTAGGAAAAATAATTGCAGGAATTGATGTATCTACACCTGCGTGTCAGTGAACAATGTACTGCAAAACGATTTACAGCACTCCTAGCTGCTCATATTGGTGCAGGGCTTTCTGTGCTCAGACACACACCATTGTGCATACAGAGTTTATGGTTATACAGGACTTCAAAAGTTTAGTTGTAAGGATAGATTCAGGGTAGAGTACTAGTAAAAACATTCATAAAGTAACAGGAGAACAGCAAGTACTCACTAAAACCCTTACTTGGTGTGAAGCATTTCATAACTTTTCAAATGAATTAATTTAGAACAAATACAATGTTAGAACTCTTCATACAAAATTACTAACACTGAGGGTTCTGAGCAACTTGCTTCAGTTTTCCTTTTGCATGTCTCCTGCAATTCTCTAGAAAAGAAACAGAATATGCTCCTGTTTTGGCATTTGTATTTGGGCCTTCTTTCCAGCTTGAGTAATGTCTATATCCAGTCTTTATTCAGGCAAAAACAAAGTCTGAGGTCCTGAACTTTTTGACTTCTAGCTGGTAAGAGTGTATTAGAAGGCTGTACAGATGAAGTTAGCACATTTCTAGTATCAAAGCCTTCAAAACAGAGACCATTTTTTTCTTTCTCATCTCACAAGTCAGTGCAGGTCTAAGAAAAGGGCCCAGCAGAGAGACTGTAACCAGCATCTAACAGGCCTTGGGCAAGGCTCATTTCCTCAATGTAAGAAGAGAATCCAAGGGGGATTCAGAATGAGTTATGCATTTGAAGTTTTTGATGCTTAAAAAGTCAATTTTTTAATCTAGAAAGAGGCAGATAATGTTTATCAGATCTCTTAGTTCAGGCTTGCAGCTGAGTCATTGCTCATTTACATTAAATCCCATTAACCCATTGAGCTACACCTCCACCAAGTTTTCAATATATTATTCCTGCTGCAAGAGTCTTAATCACATAATTGAACTTCTTTGCTTTACCTTATACTCAACTGAATTGAGTGGACCCAACATTTCAGCTATCATTAGCCCTGGAAAACAGTCATCAAATGGTATTTTTGCCCAACTGTATTGCACACTGAAAAATAAAGCTTGTATTGCCTAAAGCAAATACATTGAACTTGCTGCCTCTGAAAGACTAATTGAAAAGCTTTTTAAGTTAACCAGAACAAAAATCTTTTGTGCAATATGTTTAACTAAAAGAAAGCTACTTTGACTTATAAGATATACCCTGCTCTATTGTTTTTTGTATTTTCTTCTGTTTCATGTAGTTACACTATTATGGCCCTCACCTGAGGATAAAACAGATTTACCTCCTGCATATCAGGAGTAAACAGAGACAAGCTTTCCTGAATGAAAGCAGATAACAATGCTAAAGCCCCACAACTTATATATCTAACTTTAAATACTCAAGAATGTGGTTTTTGTAAGATCGCATTGTAACGGTCTTGTGTTTCTCCCAGAAGAGAAATTGTTATTTGGACCAAACCAAACATTAGTTTGAAACAAATCTACAGGAAACACTATTCATTAAAGCCTGAAGAATTAGGTGTTACAACTTGATCAGGTCTCTTCTACCATCTACAAAAGAAAAAAATAATTTATTTAGTAACAGTAAGTAGAGATCATATCTCCAACACCTGAGTACTCAATAAAACAGCCGATTGCTATAAGCTTATCTATCATCACAGCCATTAAAAGGTCATTGCTTGTTTTAAGTTTAAGGAAAAACACGTGTTTGAATTAAATCAGTTTAAATGGGACAAAATTAACTGAGGAGACAATTCAGTGTTTGCATTTAGTTCCAATTCAGTGGTTTACATAAAACCCTAGTACCAAAGAAGGCAATTCAAACTGCAAGTGTTTGACCAACCTTTAAGATAAAGTTATTTGCATCTACTTTTGCCCATGTTTAATATCCTTAAAAACTAGAGAAATTGTATTTTGAAGTTTAGCTACCTTTGAAATAAGTTTGAATACTCAAGATGCTCTGTCTGATGGCAAAAAAGAGTAGCATCTGCTTTTTTTGCATTAGTTTTGTTAGTAGGTATTAAAAATGGCAGGTATTCCAAAGTAAGGATTACATTTCCAGTTTCTAAAACTGACTGGGTGAAACAATCATTGAAGTGTTTTCACCAATAAGACTTTTTTTTAATTTGAGTTTTACAAAATAAACTTTTATTTCATTTATAAGAACACGTGAAAGGCCTGAACATATCATCTATAGTTAATACAACTTCAATTAAGCCTTTTGATCACATTGATATTCACATTTAAGAAATATTCATCCATCCATCTTCTACTTATGCTAGGTTAGCACAGGACTGCATATCAATACCTTCTTCACCTCTTTTTTATGAAGAAGGAAGACCATTACTCAGAAATAGCGTCAGAGACTGAAACAGTTCATGCCTCAAACATTGATATAAAGTTTTGCTCATCATAACCAAAACTGCAAAAAGAAGCTACAACCAAAGAAGCCTCCCTGAAGATACCTGGCTGGGACTTTGGACTGTAAGTCAAACTACTGAGATTAGATAAATGGAAAACCCATTCTTTCATCAACCTCAGGCCCCAGGAGAAACAAACAAGTAAACAAAAAAAAAAGAATAAGAGCCAAACTCAGCAGCCATGCTAAGAATCATCTCTGGCTTGCTTTGGGGTGGGGGAGGCCATAGCCCACAGACCATTTGCTGGGAGCAGGTGTGCACAGATTTCCCCCCCCAGCTAAGGTGAGGGGAGGAAGTTTTGGTGTGCTGTAGCCTCTGCTCAGGAGCAGTGAACCCATCCTGCCTCACACAAAGTGGCTGTGGAACCCCCAACCCTGGGAAAGCCAGAACCACAGCACATTCACGTGAGAGGCACCTAATCCATCAAAGGCCCCTTCGTGCTCCCCAGAGCCATTCCTGGAGCCTGCACATGACAGAACAAACCCAGAGTCTGTTGTAAGAGACTGCCCCCCCTCCCCCAGGGGGACATGCCTGGGCAGTGCTACCAGGCTTGAGAGTACATAAACCCCTTGGATTCCAGGCTTTTCGGGGGACCTTCACCACCAAGAAGACCAGCTGGAGAGGACCAACAGACCATTGCTGGGATCCACAGAGTGGTGATACTTTCCCTATTCTGTCCCTATTACTCTCTTTCTGTCCCCCCCGTTTATCTCCTATTTCTATTTCTTTCTCCCTATTTCCTATATTTGCCATCAAATAAAAGGTTACTATTGTCACTGGCATTTGGTCTCATTTGCCCCTTAATCCAGGCAGGGGCCTAAGAACCTTAGAACTGGATCCTAACATTTTACCACCTGGATCATAACAGATAGCCACTGCAACAGCATGATTATGATGGCAAACCAAAGCCATCATTTACAGACCAGCTTGTGTTCCAGTACATCAGAAGACCAGTTTTAAGCATCAGCATATTGTTTCCATTGATCAAAGTAAACTAAGAAAGAAAATTATGTAAAGTATTAAGTGTAATCAAAAAAAATTCCAGTGTGAGTGAAATTGAGCAAGTTTATTTAAATCCAATCCCAGTTTCTATAATTAAGCAAAGTCTGAGGAAATCTGACTATTTTAATTTCTCTCAAAAGGGTCAAGACTAACAAGCTCATTAATGCCAGTGAGTATATTCTGCTTTCAGCAGATACTGGCCAAATCAAGAAACTGCTTACAAGCAACAAATCTGCACAACTTGGACAAAGTGGTCTCATTTTGAAAGACAACATATTTGCTCCTCTCAATTTTGCCAGAGTTTCTATTTTTAATCACAAGAACAGGGCAGCTTAAACAGGAATTGAACTGTATTTGTCAAAATATCTAAACACTTGAAAATGCATTAAGTCTAAAAACTACAATAAAAAAAAAGGATGAATGGTATGAAGTATGGGGCAAAACAGGGGAAAAAAAAAAACTATTACCCTTGGGAAACGCTATGAGCCACCAGGAATGAGGCTAACACACACATACTAAATTTGAAGATAAGCATAAATAAAAGGGACCTGACCAGGAAAAGAGACCTGGCTTGACAGACTAGGAACAAAGAACTAATGGTCCAGTTAAATCCACTAGTAAAAAAAAATAAAGTTTTATATTTTCCAATAACAAAAGTAGAGAAAAACTGAGTGACTGTTAAGAACTTCTAGAAGCAGTCAAAAAATCAGGAGGTACAGAATACTGACAATAAGAGGAGGATACAGGACAATTATTTATTTTTTCTGTCTATCAACTAACACTGTCCAGCATTTTCATAATGATAGAAATGCACACACAGTACAACTGCTGTTCATACAGACGAGCTGAAAATTGGCCAGAGTAAGAACAATCAAAAGCTTGGGTTTGACAAAATTTGGACCATTCTGAAGGCCATAAATCTTATGCAGAGATCAGTGTTAGCAATCAATATGACTGTGACCTTAAAGAGCACTATCAGTATTGCAATGGCTCCTGCAATTGAAACTGTGAAAAAATGTTTATATGCAGAAGGAAAGGAAGTGTAAAGTAAGACTACAAAAAAATAAAACCAGCATGATTTCCAACAGCTTGGTTTTTTAAATGAAACCTGGCTAAAACTCATGCACAGCCTTACTCAAGTTTCATAGAGGAATAAGCACTAAACAAAATGTTAGCAGTCTCTCGCTCTAAAAACAAAAGGAAAGTCAAGGAACATTCCAGCATTATTCATCTGCTTGCTAGTCACTACCTAACTCCAGAATATCCATAATACATCTTCTGCCCAAATAACGGTCAAAAGGGGACATTCAGTAATACAGCTGAGAAAATGTATCATTCCCTATAATTTCTAGCATAACTCGAAGAAAATTAGAGAAAAATAGTCTAAGATTTCTAGTTCCACCGGTATTGTTGCTCATGGAAGAGCCCACATTTACATCTCATTAAAAATTATGTCATTCTCTTATCTGTAAGTTCCCACTGAGAATCTCAAGTTCCACTAAGAAGCTCAGACCTTAGTTTTCCTGAGTACAGTGAGGGATTGAACTTATCTGCATGTTTGTATGATAAACATACACAGTGAAGTGCCACTTTCAATGCTAAGCTATTCACCAGCTGGGCTTTATTTTTAAGATCTTCTATATGCATGTTAAAGCAAATGTGAGATTTTAAAGTTAACTGGAATGCTTTGTTACCCATGGTTTCTACTAAAAATAGTCATTCCTTCAAATGGATAAAGTAAGCTTTAACCGAACTACACATAAAAGCTTCATTTTAGGCAAATGAATGCCATGTAGAGAGAGATTAAGCTGCTTCTTAGAGCTGAGCATGCACCTTCACATTGGAAATACAAGAAACGAACTTCTTACCTTCAGGTGCATCTGCATCACAGTCTTTAGACACAAGTGTCACATTTCTTGGCTGATCATCAATTGTCTTATTACTCTGCATGATAAATAAGGGAAGTTAGTACACTAGTCTACCAGCAGTGTTCTTCCATAGATAATGATAGTGCAGAAACTAAATACATTTTCCAGAGAGTTAATTTTATAAAAACAACTTCAACAAACCCCTTAGAATATTCAAAAGGATATGCAGAGTAAGCTGTGAGTGGTAAAACATGCACATTTCTAAGTCTAATATCATTTACAAAAAAATTAATAGCTTGTGTTGTTTTTGAAGGTAAATAAATACTTGAGCTCTGAAATTAAACCTTTTAATTAAAAACTGCATAAAATTAATTTGAAAATTAACTTTGGTGATGAAGACACCATGGAAGTGTTAGGATTGATAATGACAGTGAATACAGTTCACTTCTGGTCTAAAAGCCAGATAGTACTAGCCAACATACTCGGACAGCAAGAGAGGGAGAACAGAAATTATGCTTAAGTGCACTACTGAAAACCCATATGCACCTGCTTAAATACCCCAAATCTTTGGAAAACTGACCCTTTCAGAGAACAGGAACTCTGCTAAAATTATTTACTGATTATTCAAAAATGTGGAACACAGAGTCCAATGTAAATTCTCTGCACTACACTGATGTCACTTTAAAGGGTCTCCTACCTATTCTACTTACTTGCACCCTCATGATTTCCTGAGCAGAAAGCCCTCTAAAGAAATCAGCAGGAGTCAATGCCTTTTCTTCCAACTGAAGAAAGTTCCTTAAAACATACCAGCAATCAGTACAAGCTGGCACATAAAAACTAAGCTCTAACAAACTTAATTGAGGAAGTTTATCAACATTAAGCAAATTCAGCTTTCACTTTGAACAGTCAAGAGAAAAAACTCAATGCCTATCCTAAGAAGTAGCAATTTGTACATGCAGTTAATTTTGTTCCATGCATGGCCATGTAAATGGGTAGACTGCCTTAAAAAACTCATCTTAAGGGAATACGACTTAGTCACAGGAATCAGGAACAAAAGTAAGGGAACATGTAGACAGAAACAACAGGGAAAGAAGAGAACACATGAAATTTCAATTACTCAGTGTACATTTAGCAGTTTCCCATCTCCAGAATGTATTCCAGCTGAATGTCACTACTCCAGCTTACACTGCTTAGTCATAGCAAGCACTTCTTTCAAAAGAACAGTATTGTACCTTGTAAAACTCCATGAGGTACACAAAAAGCATGAAACAATCACAACATGGCCATTTCAAAGTTTTGTCCTCCTTATCCTCATTCACTTTAACATACTAACAGGTTTTTTAAATACAATAGCTAGGCATATTGGCTTTTTTCACAACACCTATGCTTTCTTTCCAGGTCTTAAATGATTGCTCTTCATGAACACTGGGTACAAATATCAGCAAGCAGTGGTCCTTCTGTCAAATGAAGGTAAAATAACCCTTGACCTTACTGAACAGAAATAGCAATTATACCTCAAGTACAGGCAAAGTTATGCTTTTGCTAGAAAGCTGAGAAAGTGGCCTGGATGTGGATACAATTCTTTCTTTGTGAAAGGTTACAAAAAGACTCGTTGCTGATTAACAGATAGAACAGATTGCTTCATGAGGTGAAACCAAGCTATCCTTGGTGTCTGAAGAGCTATGAAAATTGAATGAATCCCTACAGAGCAATTTGGTTGGTAAAGGCACAATATCCAGAAGAAATTTTCAAGTTTCCTACTGGCACCTCAGCTGAATACACTTTTGATGAATTGGGGGCACATGCTTTGAACACACCAGTGTTCAGAGTTAATAAAGCAAGTAGCCCAGCTCTAGTTAATGTTAATTGCCTCACAAAAGCTCTACTTTTAGACACATAGTCAGTTGAAAGGAAAAGTCATCAGCACTTCCAAATTAAAAGCTCTTGCCAAGAGTAACAGTCTCCAAAGCAAACAGTTCAAGATACAAACAGGAATCTAACCTATACAATGCATTACTACAGATGGTGATTACAATTTAGTTTGACTCATTACTAGATTTGGAATTACTGTAGAGCAAAGCAAAGGGGGAAGTACTCATTTTACAGTCTTTGAGTCACCTGACTGTCATAAACATGTTTATTAGGCCACCCATCCACTAAGCTTTCTCAGAAAAATGCTCATTTATTGCTTGGTTCTTACACAGTGTTGGTTACCAGTGCTATTACTTTAAAGGATGAAATCAACTGTAGTGTGAGAGCACAATGAAACCCAGACTGTCAAAGTGAGCTGGTGCATAGGGCTCTCATCATCAGGAAGCTTGCCATGTCTAGTTCACTCGCCCTCCTCCTTCTTATATACCTGGACACTCTTGAATCCATAATCACCAATTCATAACTCAATTGGTTATTCATAATAACCAATTAATCTTCACTGCTACCATCACAGAAAAAATATCTTGCTTCTCTTCATTTCCAGATTCCATCTCTCCTCATTTCAAAGTATCAAAATTTAACATCCAGTTATCAAGGTAGTCAGACACATAAAATGCTTCTGGTGCACTCTGAAATACTCAATGAGAAGATGTCTGTATCGACTTGGTATGCCAGAGAAGCCCAGAGGTAGTTTACCAGACTACCCTTTATGCCTCATGTTATTTTAACAAAAAAAACCAATTTCTACTCAAGTTAGATTATGCACTTTAAACATAGCTCTTTGAAATAAGACATAAGCTGAAGACCCAGGATGGCTATCTTGACCAGAACATGTTTTAATCCTTTAAACAAAGTTACAGCTCCACTCAACCATTCCAGCTAATCCTTCTTGCAGTGCTGACCAGGATTACATTTCAATAGCTGCAAGAATGACAAGAGGCTTCCTACTGTGCTGTATTCTCTTGACCCTTTTTTCTTAGAAATTAGGTATTTCTCTTCAAATACTATTTGTCATAAACAGCTAACACACAAGTGTTTGTTAGGTCTCAATATTGCTGCATCCCTTAATATACACATTTTATTTTTTTCATAAAGTAAAACAAACTGCTAGTTGCAGCCTTTGGTGCTTGTTTTTGTCTTCAAATCTTCCATGCTATCTACAAACTTTATCACAAAGGATTCCTTACTTAAGTCATTGCAAGGCTTAAAGACTAGTTCTATAGTGCCCCTAATGGAATAATTCTTCCCACTCTTACACCCACATTGGTTCTGCACTGTAATTTGAGGCATAGAATCATTCTACAACATAAAAACAGCCAAACTGCCTTTTTCAGGGACTTGAGCTCATAATTAATTCAGATACAGCTATAAGATGTTCTAGGCTACATAAATAGTAAGCAATCATGCCAGGAGTTCTATGTAAAGACACCTAAACTGACTTTCATCTTAGTTTCATGCTGCTACCACCCTAATTCTGACAAGCTGAGCCAATTCAAACACACCTAAGCATGTTTATTTTGTATTAACTATATTTAGCATAAAATCTAATAAAATGCCTAACCTAATACACTTTCTAAATACCAAATATCCAAATTTCCTACAGTGATTCTACTACTGTGCTTGGATTGGTATCAGGATGACCAACTGCCCATTTCCAGACAATTCAGATGTAAAGACAGCAGTAAAGTAGCATTTATTGAAACCTCCACTTCCTGCAGTGACAATCCTTCCACATCAACACAACACATTTGAGTCAAGTTCCTCTTCTCTAGAGGATTTAACACTACTCTAATTTCAATTTCTCCTTGTAAGCCTTTTGCCCCAAGTATTCTGTATCCACTGTTTAAACTAAGAGAATTTATAGTAATAAGTTACAAAATTTACTAAACAGTTGCAGCTGAAGGAAGTCAGCAGATACTTTGTTGGCGTTCTTTTTGCAAACGTGTGATCTCTTCCCACAGGAACATCCTATTGGAGAACTAACAGAGACATTCCAAAAGCTCAAAGCAGCATCCAATCTCATTTAAATCCCTTCTTTCAACCACTCCAGCTCAACTGTTTTGTCTTTGTGAAATTTAAACATCAAGCAGCACACCAAGGGATCTTGACTTCACTGTGCCTGAGTAAGCAACCAGTTCATGACCTGTTCATGTTGTCTATATCTGCAAGATCAGACCTAATGAAGTCTACCGTAAGACACCTCTCAAGATGCTTCTGCTATGTAACTATGAACTTCTCCAAAAATACGCAGCCAGCCACTCAAACTAAGATGTAATACAGTAATTTAATTCTTCAAGTAAGAAGATGAAGGACTTGAAAAACCAGAACCCTGAAATACACAAAAGTGTAATATCAAAAGCAGAGCCTAACTTTTGGCTACTTAATCCTGTAGAAGTTTACAATGCAAGACCTGCAGGAGTTTTGTGAAGTTGGACAGTCCAAAGTGCCTAAAATGTGATTAATCTGCACACACTTAGCTCCACTCATATAATTTTCTACTGTACCAAGTTATCTTTGTCATTCTTTATAAATATGCACATAAAAATCATCAACTGTGGAACAGTATTGATTTCATTCCATACACAGCCTTACACATTCAAAAATCATCTTCACTGCAGTCACTAAGCAACCTAAGCAGACCAGTACAAAATCGACTGGAAGCTAAAACCTGTCTTATCAGAAGGGGTAAAACTAACCTCAGTTTCACAAAGTCTTGAGATGACCTAGGAACCAAGTTCTGCAATATATACTACAATTAGTTTCTGGCTTATATAATACCAAGAGACCTACTAGTATTTAAAGAAACTGGCTACCAAGACCTCTTCAAAAACTGAAAGTGTGCCTGACTTTAAAAGTTTCTGTAAACATAACATTTTAAATGCAGAAAATAACATTTAGACACAAAAAATAACATCTCACCTGTACCAGGTATTTCTGGCTTCCATACATGACGTACTGTGGGGCAAGACTGTAAATCATGTAACTTGTATGAAGGACAATCAAGAGAAGTATCATACAGAGAAATAAGAGCGCTTGAGGTCGAGTTTTTCCTCGTCTGATTTTATAAAGCTAAAATCAGAAAAACAAATATCAGCACAATGAAGTATCTCTTTCTGGAGGTATTTAAAAACCTCTTTAATTCAAATAAGTTTTAATTCTACTGTCAGCAGTAGGAGGTTGCTAAAGTTATCCTCTGGCAACTTAATTCCAGTGGTTTGCATGTTTTCAGGTATATTTACCTAAATTTCAAAACAGTTATTTAACCAAATTAAGTGCCATTTGTATTAACGGCCCAAAACATTTATACATCAGCAGTTAGATTTAAATTGGCTGCCACCTATAACAAACTATGCATTGGTTTACAGAAGAATACTGTGTCCTTCAGACAAAGCAGAGTATCATCTATTGCTACGCCCCTAATCAGATCTAGAAACAGAGGATGACGTTATGAGAGAGCATTCCCAGGCTCTGAGTAAACTGGCACACCATATGGTGGCATCTTGTCCATTTAGCACTGCAGGGAATAAATCTTTCTTGTTGTCCTGTAGACACCACTCTAACTCCCAAGGGCTCAACCTGAATACCATGTTAGGGTAAAGAGGCTGGCACTGAGGGGGAAATGACAGCACCAAAACCAACAACAAATCTCAGAACTCATTGCAAAGACTGATGGTCACTGTTCACAATTATGGACTGTCACCAAATGAAAAAGTGACAAAAACTGAAAGCAGGCACGTATTAGCAGGGAAATAACTAAGTGTCAGAGGCATCAATGTCATGCTATTGGATACAAAGCTGTTTGTTCAAGTACAGTAATATATTATTGGCATAATATTTAGATAGCCCTATCACCACTGCACCGTTTTCTCTCTTACAAAGCTAAACACTTGTCACAAAGATGCAATTCAAGAACCTCTGGCTGCATGCCACATTATAGATTTTGACCCTTAAGTTGATCAATATTTCAAATATATCAGCTGTGTGCCATTAACTTAGAGGAGTTAGAAGCCAAAGTGACACTGATTAAACACTTAAAAGTAGTTAGCTGACTTACTGCTCAAATTATAACAGTTTTCGTCTGATAACTTGGCAAAATGAAACACCTTCCAAAAGCAGTGAAAATTGTACAGTAGGCTTTTAATGCTCATTAGGCATACAGACAATGCTATTGGCAATATCCCATATTTATGAAGCAAATATTCAAGAGCATGTATTTTTTAAATATGAGTTTTAGAAATTAAATTCTTAAGTTATATTTACCCGTGTCCAGAAGAACCATATTCCCATATTTCGAATCCCTGCCATTGAAGTGAAGATAAAGTACATAACAATGGTTGTGATAAGAATATAATCAAGTGGAAAAACCTGAAACAAGAACACAAGCAGCTAAAAAGACAAGGAAAAAAGCTCTACTGAACATTTAGACAATGTTGTTTTAACAAATTACTTGGGGAGAAGTTTAAAACTAAGTAAGTAGCTTCTACTTCTACAGCTTATATCTGAGATAGTCATAGTCCTAATTAAAAGTTTTACATAGCTGGTTCCAAATATAGCTAACATAGCTTGCTGCTAATAAGAGTTTAGACAATTAGTTTGGGAAAGCACTAAGCATTTTTATTAATTTAAAACATGCCTTAATTTTGAAGTGTTTTACATTTTTAGACCAAGAAATACTTAATTATTTTAAATATGCCCATAGAATGACAAGTCTGCAGTGGCAACAACTATTTTAGGACTACATATTTTAGACTATTTTTCTGATCATATCTGCATACAAAACCTGATTTTTATATTTACATTAATAAAAGCTTGAGATAATACTGCTGCTGAACACTGCTTTTCTCAGTGAGCTACAAGCTTAGAAATTCAATAGTTTTAAAAGCCATGAGGAAGCAATGCATTGTGCTCAGCCATTATATGAAAAACACAGGAATAACTCAACTGGGGGTAAAAAAGCACTAGCTTATTATTAAGGCTTTTGTTTTTCTCAGTTTACTCACGACACAGTCAAATTTATATGTGTACTCATGGCCTTCCAACTCTAATGGAGTTAATTGATATATGTTTTTACATTGGGTTTGCTTCCAAGACTAATGCCTTATTATAACATACCCAGTGTAGCATGTTTCTCAATGCACAATACATTAAAAAGTGAAGAAATGCATTTACTTCACTAAAAATGCCTAAGCTATCCAGCACACCAACTAGAATGTATGTAGAACATGGGACAAAGTTGCTTTCATTCTGTCCATAGTAACTGTACTACAACTGTTGTCATTTCCTGTTGCCACTGTAGTCTCATCACATCAACATCAGTTTCAAGCACCACCTTCCTTGCCCAAACTAGACACCATCGATCCAAAATTTTCGTATCAGTAACTAATAACTAAAAATTAGTACGGAAGTTGCCTTTCTTTTACTGAACACACATTTAGACAATGTTGTTTTAACAAATTACTTGGGGAGAACTTCAAAAGAAAACAGAAGAGCATCCTTGCATATGTATGTCACCAATTCTTTACTTACTCTTTGAAGAACTGGTAACAGCATATTCAATGGGTTGGTCAGATTAGTTCCTAGAATTATAAATCCTGAGTCGAAGCCAGCTGAATGCAGAGCTTTGTCCAAACTGCAGCAATTAGAAAAACTGGGTAAGTACTGTGGTTCTCCCAGAACTTTATCTTTAGTTTAATTTAAAAGGATGGCTCAAAAGGAAAAAAAAAAACCAAACTGAACTAATCCCAGAGAGTGATAGCTGTCAACATCTATACAGACACATGATTTGCTGTACCACACTCACTGCACTTGTTCTGTGAAAGGTATATTGATTTCTGCATCTACTCAGCATTTTTGCTTTTCCCTAGTTTGGCTCATAAAGCTTATCATTCCAGTCTGAAAGACTAAAAATGCCAACATTTGAGACCTCTGGTTAGTGTCAATCCACATTGAAATCTAGCAGATTTACAGCTGCCTATGTTGCTTTTGATGTCATGAAACCATGCCAATGTAATGCACAAAGTGATTAAACATGTCCTTTACTGCAAGAATTTAAGCACCTGTTACCCAGTCAAAGAAGTACCTACATGCAATAAGATTCATTCAAGCAAGCAGAATCCTTCTGTAATCTGAATTAAAATTCCTGAACCTATATGCTTGATTTCTTTGCTGAATCAGACCGTTTTCAGCCTGAAACATGTTCTTTCTTCAGCTTGTTTTGGCACATTTTGCTCCATTTCAATATATACTATTATAAGAAGTGCAGCTCTATTGACAGAAATATAACATTGAAAAGAAGAGGCCTGAGGTAAACCACACAATTTTTTTATATTAGAGGACAAACTAGGTAGGTTAAGTGATTAAGGAAAATGTTGAAGTGTACTTACTTTGACAAGAAGAGAGAGACAGTGAAGAGCAAAGCCACGATGATGAAGAACACTCCCCACACAATCTACAAGTAAAAATTTAAAACAATTTAACTGAAAGTGTTTGCAGTTGATGCAAGAAGTGAACACTTGCCTTCATTTCAGGAACAAACTAATTATCTTTGAGGACTTCAGAACTTAAACATACTTGAAACAGAAACTTTTTGGTAAACACCTGAGAGAAGTGCTCACAAAACTTTTACTCTGTTAAACATCGTTTGTCAAGTACATCAATTGCTGTGGTGTAAAACACAAATCTACCCCTGACATCAAAAGTAACATCAAGAAAAGATCACACATCACATTAAACAAATGTATGCAGGCATTTAGCAGAATCCACAACTTTTACTCACTGTATTATGTGGAAAATCTTAACTCCGTACATGCATTTAGAAAGAAACTAGAGACTGGTGGCTTGACCACCCCACCTGAGCGCACACTTTCAACAGGAGGCAACCTGTGTAGAGCTTATTACACTCACCCTTCCTGAGTAAAAGCTCCCTTGTGTAGCACTATTCTGAAATACACAATGACCAAGACACTTGGGAGTAATGAAAAACTCAACCAAGCCCAAATGCCAGGGCTTCATTAAAACAAAAAATGCCAGGTCTTCATTAAAAAATGAAAGAAAAGTGTTTTTATTATGCCTGCCAAATACAACACTTGAGCCAGGAATTGATTCTCCAAGCTGTCTTAACCAGAGCACCTCCTACTGTTTTTCCTGGGTTATCAGCTAGCTCAGGAAATCATTCTCCCTCCTTCTGACTGGTTTTCTCCCTTACAAACTTTTCCCTGGGAAGTTTAGGGGATGATACACAGGAGAGAGCTCAGATAGCAAATCCATTCAGTTACAGTTCCAACAGTTTCATAGCATTTTCCTAGAAACCCTAGTAATGGAATTCAATCAGATAAGCAGAGTGAACTTCCCCAAACAACATTTTCAGATTGCTAGATGTGAGACCAAGACAGTTATTTCAAGATTCTATATGCAGGAACATAATGCACATGAATGAGGGAGTTTCAGTTTATTTTATTAGCCACAAAACTTGGCACACAACCGTCATGAAAAGGTTAAGAACTTTATTACAGCTGCTCTTTAAAGACACTCAGAGGTACAATGCTATTATTGTTCATTGAATTCTGAAGATAAAACTTCCATCTACAAACTCAAACAATATTAGAACATTACTTATAAAACAACTCAAATTACGTAGGTCTTTTTAGATGTACAGACCAATATCAAAGTATTAAGTTTTGCATTTCCACATAATTAAATGTACTAAGATTTTACCTCTCCACAGCAAACTCCCACTAGGTATTAGCTGTATGGGAAATAGATATTTCAAACCAGTTGAGGCCAAGAGTCTGAATCTTGTATTACTTCACTACCTTCTGCCAGCTGTGGCCACTAGACATTTGTCTCCTCTGGAATATGCCTGTCTTCTGAACTAACACCTAACTTGTAGAAATACATCAACGGTTGAAATATCACTCCTTTCCCCATTTTACCATGTACTCCAGTGCCATTAAACAAAGGATTGAAAGGCTAATATTTTAAAAAATCCTTTAAAAGTCTTCATCCCATATGTCCACAGTGTTATTAAGACCACTGAAGCATAAATTACTTACAATTAATATCAACCTATGCTTATGTGATTCCAAAGCATCAGCCAACTTAGACCTTTCCCAGAGGGATCCTTGTATTCTGTCACAGATTTTATTCATACTTAACGACAACAGATCAAACAACACTGTAGTTATAGCTGACAAACCAATACTCACTAATAGTTGAACTTGTAACTTATATAGTGCATAAAAGTGCTATCAGTTTGACAAATTAAATGCCTCCAGCTGAGAACCATTTGTATCTGGTTAAGGTAAAGAGTAAGCATTGCCTTTTCCTTGCCCACCACACCAAGCCTAAGACATGCTAAAAAACCACTACAGCAGGAGCTAAATACTCAGTTGCCTTTTACTTGTCACCTATACCAAAAGAAATCACAATCTCATTGGCAAAACACGGTACTACTATTTACTAGCTTTAAACCAACTAGAGTATCTTTAAGTATTCTAGATACATTTCACTATAAAAATATACAAACTTTTGCTTTTGGTCACAGCATAAATGAGGAGCTCAAACCCTTGAGAACACAAGCACATGTTCTGCTTCAGAGAAGGGGACAGGTCTAAACAGGGCTATTTATCAACTGCTGCTGAAAAGCTTTAGTACTAGAACAGGTGAAAACAAAACACCTGGGTTTCAGCCAAACACACAGAGGAACTTAATAAGGTCATTTTTATAAGAGGAATTTTTCATCTATATTAAGAGAAGGCTAACTTCCAAGACAAGCTTATTGCCTCCTCCCCAGTTCTTTTGAAAGCAGGACCTAAAAAAAAAAAAAACCAAACACACGTCAAGCTGTATTACCTTCAAACCTACTCAGTTTGAACTGCTCCCCTGGCAGGCCATTTCCTGATTCCGACCAGCTACAAAAAACCCCATTCCCACCAGTACTCAGCCATTTACTATAGCAGGTTTCAGAGCAGCTACCTTGCACTTAGACCACTGACCACCTTCAAGTGTCTGCTTGGGTCTCCTAGTCTACAACCTGTTGTACAAGTTACCATGCACACTGTTAAATGGCAACAAAAGAGCGAATCCTGTTTTCATGCAAGACTCAATGTACTACAAAAATAGTGAGGTGAAGCAATACCTACTAACACAACTTACACTGATACCTGAAATGAGTTCCTTGAGCATCTTAATACAAAGCCTCCATTCAGGCAAGTAATGATAGAGCTGAAGCAGAAGACAGTAACAACTGACTTACTTAAACTTTTGTTTTACATTTGAAGGTGTGGGATTAAAAGACACGGCTAAACACAAAAACCCCCCCAAAAAAATCAATATAGGCATTTCTCAAAAATGGAAGCCTGCTATTTCCAGGACACATACAATTCAACTTGCTAATATAAGTTTAATATGCCAGGTCCAAAAATTGAGAAATAATTGAGAATTATAATTTGTTTCGTGTATTTTTGCATTGCTACTGCACGTGAAAAAGCTAATAAGTCTTTTCTGACCCTTTTAATGTTCTGCTTACATCATTTGTCTTGGCACTCCCTGCCAGTGTGAAGAGGAAGTAACAGCAGAGTAGATGTATTATGGACTTACGGCAACTCCCTTTCTCCTCTGTGCCACTCCAGAGACAGGAAAAAAGGAGTTGAGCCTTGGAAAGAAAGTGGGGATCTCTGCTCATGCAGATCTCAAAACAGAGCACTTGATTTTCTTATATTACCATAGGCATCTCCAGTTTGTTCACAGCTATAAAGTACACCATGAACGTATGCACACAATACTGCCAATTCACCATTGTTGAGCAGACTTCCATGTTTCATATCCCACAGTCTTGTTCACATAGTCAACAAACAGAGCTATGTGCCCTGGAGTTTGTTTTCCCTTATTTTTTTTTAGCTCATGTAGCATACCACATTTCTCTTGTTGCTAAGAGTATCAGATGAAAGTGTAAGAAACCATAAAAAAAAGGAGAAGCAGGATATATTACATTTTGTAGAAAGAAATTAGACTAACTCAACATTACTCAACAACCCCATGCTGGCCAACATTCAATTCCCTGGAATCTTGAGATGTGCAGCTTTTGACTGAATTGAAAAACTAACTGCTTCATCTTTGAGTTAGCTTAAAGCAATTGTCAAATGAGGCTTACTACTTAAAGAAAAATGTTGTCTTTGTTTAACAACAAATCACATGTTAGTAAATACTTACCAGTAATGAAACAATTAAATCAAGAACATTTGAGGAAACTATATCAAGACAATATGCAAACAGAAGTCTGAATGTAGACACTAAGATAACACCGCATAAAAGACCTTGGAGATGAAGTTCAATTCCCGAACATGTTATTCTGTTCCATTAGTCCCAATAAGAGCCTGCAACTCCCATAAATTGACCTTCCCAAATACAAAGCAGTAAAAGGATTCTCTCTAGTAATTGCTTCACAAGGAATGGACTACAAGTATGAGAAGCAGCCACACATTTGAACAGTAATATCCCAACTGAAGGCACTGGAGGTAAAAATGTTGTATAAGAGTAAGCAAAGCTCCAAGATATTTTCTGCTCTTCTACATTGTACAGAAGTACTACATATGGATATTGAACAGATTTTCACCTTTACTTAAAGCCAAACTGACAAGTTGTATACCTGCAAAGACATCCCAAACATTCTTAAAGCAACAGTAAAACAGTTCTGCGACAGTTAAGATGTAATTAAGTGATAGACTATGGTTGTGCTATGAAGCATGCCAAAGAACTTGTTTACTTTGACTAGAGACGTTCTGTGACGGTGGTAATGGACGGTCTAAGTGAAAATCTGTCAGGAAAAATTATCCACCTGCAACTCTGCTTTAGTCTGTGATTCATGAGTCAACAACTCAAAGTCACTGTCACAGTTACTAGGAGAATACAAAGCTTGCAAATCACAAAAACAAGGAGACACTGGAATACCATCCTGGAGGTGATAAGCTGTGAGTAACTTCATAAGCTTTGTGAGTAATATTGTAAGCTTTTCTGTGAGAACACAATGAACAGTTAAAGTCCCAGAGACAAAATATATGGCAACTGTATTTCTCAAATTTGAGCTTTATGTGAAAAGTTACAGAAGCTTAATACCTAATACACAAGCTGTATTAAGTATTTTTAAGTCAAAAGAAAGCCTCCAAACTGTTGACATGAATAGTTACGGATATTTGTCCTTTCAATGAAAGAGCTAAGTCTGTATTTGTAATGTATCATAGCAAGACAACTCAACTAAGAACTGCACACTGAAAGCTTTTGTTCAGCTGCAATTTCAGCCGATCCCCTTCAGCACTCAGCATACACAGCAGCAATGACAGCAGAAATTGTTTACAACCCACCCTCCTCTCCCCAGCTTTCCCAAAAGCAGCCTACAGTTGAAAGTTATGCTGAAATTTCTTACTACATCTAGTTGGTAAGAAATACTTTTTATTGCAATACTGTTCATAAAAGTACTAGTTTTCAAAACCAGGTATCTACTGAAAATCAAAGTCCTAAGATCAAAGAGACCAAGATAAAAGCTTTGCCCCAGCAACCATCTCCTTTGCATTGGTTAAGTATCATGACATTAAGTTCTATTCAGGAAGCTTACTATTTATCAAGTAATTCCTTGGCAAGATGCTTGTTCCAAATGCATCAAAGTATCTCTCACTTCTGCTGGATATATGTAATTTAGATTAACCTAAGCTAACTGACAGCTACTCTGAATTCTTCCTTCTCCTCATTTTCATGTTTGTTTAAAAAAAGTAAGATATTCAGATTTTCTATGGCAGTAGCACTAAAGTAGATCAGCTAGGATTTGTTCATTTTTAATCTTAATCAGAGCTGAGACAAAGTAAAAGGTTTTCCAACAGCTCAGCGTTCACTATAAGTCTATCATTGTGTAGTACTGTAGTAATTTAAAAAGAAATCAGTTGATATTCAGGGTGGTAATTGATAAACTTGACCTGCAATTTATTTGGGTAAAAGGCAGTTGAAAGTTATTTCAATTTAACTACCAAAAAGTGAGGAGTTTTACCTTTAGAGGCCGAAGAGCTTCAGAGAACTTTGTCCACCAGCTTTTCTCAATAGACTCCAGATGCCTTTCTCTCCTTCGAAGTGTCCTTAATTTCTCTTCTAGTTGTTGTAAAGTCCGTCTGTCCCTCGATGACAGAGGACGACCATCTCTGCACTGGTTACAAAATGAGTGCAAAAGATCAAGAGTCACCAAGTCAAGAAAATGGACTTGACAGCTAGTTAATTATTTACTACAACTCTAAAGAATTTCTAGTATATAATTCATGCATGTATAGTTTCTATGAATATCAAGAGGATGAAGTGCAAAAGCCACAAGCTGCAAAAAGAGGAATTCCTATTAGGTGGCAGAAATCACTCTTCACAATGAAAATGTTCAAAAATTGTAACAGGGTGGATAGACTACATGGCTAGAAATGCTTTAAAAGCACAGCCATGATCTGAATAACCTGATCTGACCTGAAAGACGCCCATATTTTGTGTGAAGGGTTGAACACAGTGATTTTCAGGTCATTTCCTATTAAATTCCATATTAAACCTATATATCCAGCTTGGCACTTCTTATTTTCTTTCCAACATTCCACTAGATATTCAGCTATGTTTCTTGAGCAAGAAACATAGGTCAGATAAGAGGCACCATCACCCCAAGAAGTAGTTGAATGTACCAGATAGTTTGTTTTGTTACTATGTCTAAGAATGTATTTCAATTTTGAGCCTTTAAACATTGTGCAGGAATCATTACACTCCGCTGTAAAATGAGTAACACATCCTTACATCCCAGCTATTTGCTAAAACCAAAAGCAACAAAACGGGCATTAGGTAGCCAAACCAAAATTGTTTTAATATTGATGCTAGTGTGTTACAAACCCATACTTGGATAAAAAGATTATTTTTAGATCTAAAACTATATTTTAAAGTCTTGAAATTCCTTATTAATTTTCTCTTATTTTAAAGGATCTTCCCTGCCAATAATGTAACACTTTATAGGGGTGATGTTAAAAAAAAAGAAAATTGTCAAAAATACTAAGACCACATTCTAAGCATACATTACACTTAAATTGGAGATCACTACTTTTAACAGGAACAAGCGTACTACACCCTGTATAGCACCTCTGACTTAAGGAGGACTTTTTGACAACAGTTAAAGCTCCCAATCTGCAAGTTCAAGCTTCAGTTATTTAAGACTAAGGAAATAAACGTACCAGAAGTACTAATAGTATAAGAACATATTACATACTGCATCTCAGTAGCATACCTTCATATTTCTAGTTTTTACTTTATAGAATTCTTGGTAACCCTCACTTTCTTCACAACTTAATGCACATATAACTGAAGAACTAAGATATCCATTACAGAATGAGGCAGAATCCTGACCAGAAACCATAATAAAAAAAAATTCGTTTGCAGTAAATATACTGCAGATACAATATAAGCATAAATTAAGAATTTTCTACTTTTTGATCCTATTGTTTAACGAGATTGAATAAGACCAGTTGCTTGCAAATTCCATAATACAACAAGGTCTTCCGGAAATAAGTAATGATCCATTTGTCACAGGTTGCTCATTTTTCTCATATTGATTTCAGTTAGGGATGCCTTTGTTGCTGTAGTACCTTATGCAAAACCAAAACATGATAATTTAAATAGATTACTTTTTAGAGTTCTTTACTCCAAAAATATATAGAACACTGAAGGTGCCCACACTATGTAGAGGTAAGCCAAGTATCAAGGGAAGACTCTTGGAATTGCTTCAACTTCTGAGGTCTGCTATCACATAGCACACAACAGCACAGATGGACTGTCAGGATGGAAGCGAGGCACCTTAACCTCACTTTTCCCCAAACAAGGGTGTGAAAACACTGGTCAAGCCATTATCTGATATGGGTTACAAAAAGAGGTGGGAGATTTCCCCCTATCACTTTGTGTGTAAAGAAAGCTTACCCTCCTTTGGCTTGCACTCAGACACTGTTGAAAGTGTCTTGCATTCCCTTTAGCTGCAAAGCCATCATGGGCTTACAAATGGTGTTTGCATCCTAGGGATATTTAGGACTCAGAACAGCTTTCCATATGTATGCTTTTCATAAAGATATTATAACAGCAAGGTACATTAACTGGGAAGCAAGAATAACCAGGGCTGTTATTTATTCATAAAGATGATAAACAGTTTGATGAATCTAAATCGTGACAGCTTAGTGCGGCAGGCATCCAGTGTTAACTACACTGCACTGAGTAAGTCAAACTGGACGCCATTTCTGGTAGCAAACTAAGTGAGTTTAATATCTACAAAGCATCTCTTCCATCCAAGCAGGCCTGGAGAAGTTTGAGTTTAATTTGTTAATATTTATTAGCTAGACAGAAATAACTGCAAGACTGATATCAAGAATGTAATCACTGCTACAGAAGTGACAACACACATGTTTCAAAATAACTCAAATAACTGCAAGCTATTCATTTCTGACTTGCTATTCTTTCTGGAACAAAGATGCTACAGCATGACCATGAAGTAGTAAAGCAAGGAGAAAAAAAAACATTAAGAAAGTGAGAACAATGAAGATTTTACCTTTGATTTAATCCTCAATAAGTGTTGCTCCACTTCTTCAATATCTTCAGTGTTCTCTAAACGTTCATAAGATGCACTGGTAGTTCCCTTAATCAAGTTTAGAGGCAAAGCTGACATACCATAAGCCTTAAATAAAAAGGAAACATGCAGTCAAATTTTCTGCCACATATTTTCATCTGATAAGGCTGCTCTATGTTGTAGTTAGGAGGTATCACTGCTGGGTGGTTTTTTCACCCCATCTGGATACTCTTCCTAAGGCAACCAATTCCTTTCCCCTTTCAAGTAAAACATAATAAACATGCTATGCAAATTCCAGCATCCAACATCATTCCAGTGGTACATAAGTGTCTCATGATCACTCAGACGTGTGTTAAGACTTTATATAAGCATAGTAAACAGATGATTTATCAAATTAGCCCTTGCATTTGTAAATCACATAGCTTCCAAAAACCTTAACTTTCCCACTTTAGACCAAAAACAACATTTTGTGGAATACAGAAATTTCTAGATATTGAATGTTAATAATTTTAGACACAAAGTACACACAATTTATTTGCAGCCAGTAGTCTTCAAGTAGCTTTCAAAATAAAATTGGGTTGAAAGTACTCAATTTACTAAAACCAAAATTCTGCAGTAAAAAGGCAGCAAAACTACACGAACAACTGAACTGTTACATTCCAAGACGGCTTAGATACACATTCACATTGATAAATTTTGTTGGAATTCACTCCTCATTATAAATTCTGTATCATTCAAAGTGTTTTGCCAGCTTCTCCATCAACAATACACCCAGATTTTTCCAATGCAAGGTCTGTAAACTTTCCACTAACATAAAAAGAAACATATTCAAGGCACAGTAAACAACAAGAAAGTGGCACTATTTTCTCTCTGCTACCCTATGATTCTTATGGATCAAGGCTAAGATCAGTAGTTTCTCCATGCAGCTTAGAGACATTAGCCATAAGCTTATAATTTGTTTATTGTGGATGATATGTTCTCTTTGGTGCAGAGCTCAGTAGGAAGGTTCTTTTCTCAGCATTTTTATTAGAGTCTTTGATATCTGAATACTTGCTAATTTCAGAGGATTGTTTAGTTGAAAATGACCTCTAACATTATCCAGTTCAATCAGTAAGCTAACACTGCAAAGACCACCCCTAAACCACTCCTGAAGTGCCACGTCAAAAATCTCTTAAATACTTCGATGAAGTTTGAAGAGTAGTTTTCTTGATGTTCACAGAAATACCACTCCCTTCTTCAAGCACGGCTTCACATTTTCTACTGAGAATAGATTTAACACAAATTCTAGTGTGTTAAAAATGTCCCTATACATGCTGTCATATGAGTTTTCTGTGCACAAGAAACAATTTGACCTGCTTAGAAACCTACTTTGGCATACTAAAGTCTCATGCACTGAACCCAGAGCAAGAAACTGTCCATTTTTTGATTGTATTTTTGAATATGCCATAACTTAGCCTAGACTTGAAAGCTGTCTATAAAGGAGTGCCAGCTCTCCCTTTAGAATACATCCTTTGAGAGCATTAAGCTGCTTTGCCACCTACATGAGGCTGCACGTATTATCTACCTGGACTACAATAAAGCCTTTAACATCATATTCCATAGCATTCCCTTGGAAAAGCTGGCAGCCCAGAGAGTGGACAGAGCACTCTTTACTGGATTAAGAACTGGCTGGATGGCCAGACCCAGAGAGTGGAGGTGAATTGTACTGCATCCAGTCAGTAGCCAGCCATTAGAGGTTAGTGCTGGGCCCAGTTCTGTTTAATGCCTTTACTGATGATCTGGGTGAGGGGATTGAGTCTACCATTGGCAAATTTGCAGATGACACCAAGTTGGGGGACAGTGCTCATCTGCTGGAGGGCAGGAGGGCTCTGCAGAGGGACCTGGACAGGCTGCATTCATGGGCCCAATCCAAGGATCTGAGGCTCAACAAGACCAAGTGTCAGGTCCTGCACTTTGGCCACAACAAGCCCTGCAGCGCTGCAGGCTGGGGAGAGACTGACTGGACAGTGGCCAGACAGAAAGGGACTTGGAACAAGCTGAACATGGGCCAGCGTGTGCCCAAGAAGGCCGATGGCATCCTGGCCCGCGTCAGCAATAGTGTGGCCAGCGGGACCAGGACAGTCATTGTACCCCTGTACTCGGCACCGGTGAGGCTGCACCTTGAGTGCTGCGTCCAGTTCTGGGCCCCAATTCAGGAAGGATGCTGAGGTGCTGGAGCAAGCCCAGGGAAGGGCAGCAAGGCTGGTGAAAGGTCTAGAGAGTGAGTCCTGTGAGGAGAATCTGAGGGAGCTGGGGTTGTTTAGCCTGGAGAGGAAAAGACTCAAGGGAGACCTTATCCCTCCCTACAACTCCCTGAAGGGAGGCTGCAGCCAGGTGAGGGTCAGTCTCTTCTCCCAGGCCACCAATGACAGGACAAGAGGCCACAGTCTTAAGCTGCACCAGGGCAGGTTTAGGTTGGACATAAGGAAGAAGTTCTTCACAAAAAGGGTGACTGGGCATTGGAATAGGCTGCCCAGGGAGGTGGTGGAGTGACCATCCCTGGAGGTGCTTAAGGAAAGACTGGATGTGGCACTTACTGCCATGGTCCAGTTGACAAGGTGGTGTTAGGTCACAGGTTGGACTTGATCTCAAAGGTCTTTCCCAAGCTATCTGATTCTGTGATTCTATAAAAAGCACTCTCCCACAGTTCTCTTCCCTAGGCCTAACAAAAAATTCCTTCAGCTTTTATTTATGAGTTGCTCTCCTCAACTTTGTAATCAAATCCACTAGCCTTCACTGGAGCTGCTACAGTTTTCCAGCTTCATAAACTATGGGACCAAATTCAGACACAAAATTTCCAGGTGTGGCTTTGCAAGTGTCAAGTACAATGAAAATGTCTACACTCCTGCTTGAGGCCACCCCTGTACACTGTTTGCATTTCTGCTGCAAAGCACACTCTGCTGGATCACACTCAGCTTGCTGCCCACTAGGACTTACAGATCCTTTTCAGCAGAAGCATCTCCCAGCTGAACAGATCCAAGCACAAACTGTTGCTTGGAATTAACTCTCTGCAAGAAACTTAAATGGTGGCTCTTTGTTCTATCTACTTCTCCCTGTTTGACATATTTCAACTCAACCCCATCACCCAGATCACTTATGAGGACTAAATAGTATCGGGACCATACGGACCCCAAGGAGCTCACTCAGATTAGCTAGCAGCATAATGCCCAAATTTAGGGAACATATGAACACCATCCAATATCATAAACTAGGATGTAGGTTGCAATTTATCTGATGTCCCTCTGGAACCCAAAACATTTCCAGACAGTGCCAGTATGTAGAAACACTTAAGAGATTACTATGACCATGTGCCCAAACAATTTTACAAACCTAAGCTTAGAAGTAATTAGATTTCAACATCTGAGGTTTCCACCTGTTCTTCAAACAGCTAATATATCAATTAACAAATCAAGTATTCACTCTATGAAATAGTTAAGAAATGAAATTCAGGGTTTTAAAGCTTAGTCTAAGTTACTATAGAGAAAAACATAACTCTCCAAGGGATGTATTGTTTTCCTGTTTTTGAAAATGTGAACTACATACTTGAACATCAAGCTTGCTCTAGTGATAAAGGCCATTAAATTTCTGCCCTGAATACAGAAGATGCTAATCGTGATTATGCAAGTAAGGCTCCCATCATCAGTGTGGGAAAAGGACACATTGGTCCTTCAAGATAACAATATATAAAATGAAGGACAAAGATGAGTCATCTTGTGTGATGTGTCACAGACCTGAACAGAAGCTGTAGTATTAGCTCATTTTCAGGGCTGCATTTCCCTTCAGGCTGCTAAAAAAGTTCAAGACTGCCCTGGACAAAGCTTTAATCCCCTGGGTTAGTAATAGTGTTAAATTATTCAAGGGCTATTATTTTAGGCATCTGCAACTTAACAAGCAAACAATGTATTGAGGATAGCAAAGGAAAACAAACTGAAGATGTACACCTAAGCCAAGAGAGGGCTTAGTCATGAAACAAATTGTGGGTTCATAGTTTGGAATATGAATAGGAACATATCAAAAGAGCCCTCAAAGCAGTTAACACAATTTATATGCATGGATGTATAGGAAAAAACGAATTAATTCTTGGCATATTGATATCACTGAAACAACAGTTACCAGTTCTTATTTTTAGACAAGATTTTTCTGGAAGCGTTAAGTCAAATAAGAGACACTACCAAAGACCAAAACCAGACAACCAAATGTAAGAGTCAATTACAGTATATATGCAGTTTTGTCACATAGGTTCTTCAAAATGAACTGAGTCTAGTACTAAACGCTAACTGTTCAGGCTGGTATCTGATAATACATGTTGCAAGGATAGGTCTGTAAGACCTCAGGCTCAATCTCTGCTGTTACTTGGATGCCTGATTAGCTTCACTGAAACCCCATTTTACAGCAGAAAAAAAAAAATCCAAATTCATAGTAAAACCAACTTATTTTAGAGAAGATTCCCCTCTCTTAAATCACCACAAGTGCTCAATACAAGAGAACACCACTATCATTTAGCTTAAAGGCTGGAAAGCCAAATCCTAAAAGCTCACTACCTTTTAACTACAAGTTAGAAGCATGGGCAGCTGTCTTGTACTCATTTGAGTTTCTACCCATAGGCATCTCTGGATGGATGAAGTTTGTACTTACGGACTTCTTGGAGTATAAGGCCTTCTACTCTAAAGGATAAGGTTAATAACACAAACAGCTTACTGCAACAGAAAACCCAGCTTCCCAACCCTATTAGAACAGTCTACACAAAACTTTTGAGTTCCTGTCTTATTTGTTACTCAGGGAAGTGGTAGCTCAGTCTGAGACAATCTGAAAATGAAACAAAACAAGGCAGGAGCCTTTAACTCCCATGGATGCAACGAACAGTTCAGTACCTTTATGCAGTATCAGCTGGCACTGAAGAGCAGTGAGAAGCATGATCTGCCTATTCTCTGAGCATGCCACCAAACCCAAATAAACTCCATGCTCCAGACAGTGCATTAAATACCTTACAAGAAATTACACGAGCATTTTGTCTAATTTGCTTAATCTCCAGTTCTCCCAGATCCCTTTCCTTCTCATCCTGCAGCAGATTCAGCTACTCTTCTGTCATTCACAGTTAAGACTTAGAAGGAAGAGCTGCTGTTCTGATTCTTAGTCTCTTGCAGACGCAGCATGTTACAACATTTGAGACCTGATGAACTCGCACAACCCTCGGCCAGATAAGGGAAGTCTTTCTTATTAGTTGCCTGCTATATTAATAATAGTCACTCAGAAATCAGAACATTAGTGAAGTAGCAACAAGTTGTAACATAATGTTTTACTGAAGTTGTTACATCAAACAACTACTTCAAGGATCAACTCTTAAGTATTAAAAGGATCCAGAAAGGTTTTCCACTGTAAACCATATCCATTAGTGTAAGATTGCTAAATTGCACAAACTGTGAAAGAGCTTCACCTGAGTGGAGTATTAAGGTGGGAACACCTAATCCTGAACCACATCAGCCATAAGCACATAGATCAGTTGAGAGGAAGACAGCAAAACCACATTAAAATTAATATAGTAAATTATTTAAAAATATAGTTAAATGACTTAAAGCTGATTTTGAAAGCCTGAAGGCACCGGGCATTATAATTTAACTTGAAGTTTATTATGTTTCATTTTCTGTATCTGCCAAGTTCAGCTAATAAGACATGGTCAAATGATTAACTTGTGGCCCAAACAGGATAATGCCTCCTTGTCAGAGACCAAACAGAACAAGTAAATTTTTTCTCATTAGTTTGATGCATAACCAGAACTAAAAATGAGAAAAGCTTCACAACTTTTTCTGGTTAAAGATATTTAAGAAATAAACTTGTCATTTCAAGAAATTATCAGACCATACTTGTGTAGCATATCAGAATGACTTCCTACTCCATTTTTTGTTGGGGTCTACATATCATGCACATGGCTTTAAAGTGGTTATCACAGAGGTTTTTAAAAGATGTATCTCTACTCTTGCACAAGAAGTGCGGGAATAAATATTGACAAACATTTCTTGCGCAGCAGTGCCCTCTAGCGAAGTCACATTAAAAAGCCAAATTAAAAAGAGAATTCTTATAACTACAGTATAAAAGGCATCAGAATTGCTCTCAGGTTTAAAGATGAAAATATTCAAATTCCTATACCAGCTTATTTCAATACAGCTCCTCAAAGTGTGACCATGAAAGACAAAATGTTCAGTTCTACCAACTAGACTGACAAAAATGCATCCATTAATGTTAAAAACAGCTAAACTATTTTAGCATATGCAGTATTTAAGAAATACAGTCAAGTACGAGCTAATTTTCTTCAGTAGCAATGTCCTGGTTAAAAAAAACCCCTCAATTTAAAGAGCACAGGAATCATACACTGAGCACTTGTTACTCCATTTCTCTACTAATCATCCCTGAAGAATCCTGCTATACATTCACTTTCATTTCTCAAAATAACATTTTCTCTCCACCCTACAGACTCATTATTTGTCAATATTAAGTAGAAAAAAAATTCTCTCAAGGTTTCTAAGACACAGAAGCCACATACAACAGCCTCTATAGTACAGCTGTGAACTTGTGCTTGCTGGACAAAACAAGTGCATTGAGTTAATCTGCTCCAGTTACAGTACTGACCATAATTACTTTGCCTAGCTGCCACCTTCTATACTGCTCCATCAGACTTAGAACAGTATTCACCAAAAGATTAATCCACTTTCCAATTTTCAAAATCTTCAAGTACAAAACTACCATTTATCCACCAGTTTAATATCTACAGTTCTTCAACAGTGTAGTAGCAATCAGGCTGTTAAAACAACCATCAAATTGGTTGTTATTTTGGTTATTTACTACTTCATAGAGAAGTGAACATAATGAAAGAACTACATTTCTATTTCAGAACTGGCACTGAAGTGATTAAATAGCAATGACAAGGAATGCTACTAACATCTCAATTTCTCAATTTCAATAGCTGTTTGTCTGCTTAAAAGAATATTACTAGTGGCTAAGTGCTTTTAAGGTTAGACAGATTCTAAAAGCTTTTAAGCGCTTTAGTTGTTAAAAACATGCACTGCAGGAAAGTAAATCATAATGAGGACAAAAATTAGGTGTGAAAAAGTCATCACATTTGTGAGCAGACAATGTGAGCTTTCAATACTGCCTCTTACAGGATGGAGAAAAAAGGAACATTTTATAATTCCATAAAAAAATCAAATAATACTAATTAAATGTTTGGAAAAATTAAAAAGCCAATTACAATCAATCTCCAAGGACATACTAAATGAGATGCACAAGATCACTCAAAAATTAATCTGCCTATCATTGTATGAGTAACTTGTTATTCTGTCTTGAATTCAAATAGCAATCTGAAGCTGACAACTATTGTTCTAACACCTAAGGCCATGTAGAACCATTTCAATGCAAAACACATTAATGAAAGAATAGATGCAAACTACATCATCTGTGAAACTGTTTCAAACTCTCCCCCAGCCAAAACCAGCATAGCACTGGAGGCCTAATTTATAATTTTCTTGTTACTATTCCATACTTATAGACAACGAAAGCTGTCAGTATAAATCATCAAGGTCACTGATTTGCAGAGCCTCCCTGAAGATCACTTGTTCACATGTTTTACAAAACAATTTCAAGTATCAAGCATTCTGCTTCAGTATTGCACATTATGTAATGTCAAAAAAGTACACTTTGTGATAAAGCTTGAAAACAAAAATGCAACTACCAATTATGGATTATGTGGAGAAATGAAACACATCAAGACATGGGTCTAAATAACATTGTTCATTTAAACATTGCATATAGTCAAGAAAATTAAACCCATGTTTATGCTCTTACCAGTAATATTAATGTAACAAGTTAAATTTTTAGACTTCATCTACATTATTCACTTATGCTATTATAGTCCCCTAAGAAGTTAAAAATTTCGATTACACATCTTTCTTGTCCTTCCTTGATCTTCTAAAGTGTCAATTAAAATCGCAAAAAGACTATTCAGTGTATTCAGCAAGGAAATGCAACATGAAGTTTTAGTACTATATTCTAAAAAAGCATGCTAAAAAGGATCAGCTCAAAGTCATTCAAAAGAAACCTAACCGCAGCTTTTACATTTTTACATCCATTTACAGAAAAAAGCAACTTTGCTTTCTGTCCAACCAAGTTACAAAACTACAAAACTATGGAAAAATATATTTGGATTACTTAGATTAAGAATAGGTATTAAAAATTTGGTTGTTCCCCTACTCTGAACTGGCAGTCTCCCTTTCAGAAACACAACGAGCTTCTGAAAACTGCCACCTATCAAAGTACTTGGAAGTTACTACTACCTTCTGACACAGGATAGTCTTGCACAAGCTAGCAGTTATTAAAACATAACTGATTTATTTTCTGACACTGCACAGTTCTTCAACAAAGGGCCCACTGCATTTTTTTTACATACCAGTTGTACTGAGGTGAATAAATCATAGCAAGAATTTCTAATAAATCTTTTCTTCTTCCCCCCCCACCCCCACTAATTAACAGCTGTGATAGAATAAATATTGTCCAACATGAGCTAAGTAAAGCTATAATGGTAAAACCAGTATTGTGGAAAAAACTAAACCAAAACAGAACCAATCTTATCGTCAGTCACTGTCACCTCAACCTTTTCACACCATAAGGTACAACACAGTGTGACCCAGCAGTAGCACTGTAAACCCTGCAGATCCTCACAGCAGAACACCTGAGGTTGGGAGCAGCTCTGGAGGTCATATGGTCCAACACCTCTGCTCAACCAGAGCTTCTTGTCCACGACCACATTCACATGGCTCCTGAATTCCTCCAAGGAGGAGGCTTCATAATCTCTCCAAGCAACCTATGCCAGGGGTCAGTCACCCTCACAGTGTTTCAGCTTGTGCCCTCTGCCTCAGGTCCCATTCCTAGCCACCAGGGAACACAGCCCAGCTCCATACTCTTTGTACTCTCCCTTCAGATGCTCGTACATTTTCATCAGATTTTCCCCAAGTCGTTTTTTTCTCCTGGTTAACAGTGCTGGCTCCCAGCCCTTTCTCAAAAGAGAAAAGCATTATCCTTGAAGTCCTTCACTGGCCTCCCCTCTATGGCTCCATCCCTCTTGGAGTAAGTAGTCCAGCACTCCAGGTGTGGTCCCACCAGGGCTGAGAAAAAAGGCAGAGCCACCTACAACCTGCTGGCAATGCACCTACAACCTCTTCCTAATGCACTCCAGGATACCACTGGCCTTCTCTGCAGCAAGAGCACATTCCAACAGAACTCTCAGGTCCTTCTCAGAGCTCCTTGAGTGGTCCCCCTGCATATGCACACATTCATTCCTCCTCAGCTTTGCATGTTCCCTCACTGAATTGGATTATGCTCCTGTCAGCCAACTTCTCCAGCCTAGCAAGGTCATTCTGGACAGCTGTAATATCAACTCCAGAGGGTATCCTCCAGATTTGTGTCAACTGCTCATTGGAATGGCCATAAAATAAAAAAAAAAAAGCTGAAAAACCAAAAGTTTATAGAGCAAATGTAAGGAAGAAATTGGAGAATTTACTGCTATGGACTTTTTAACAAGGTGAGACACTTGTCAATACAACAAAGATGTCTGCTTCAGAGTATCCTTACACACTACTCCCAAAATGTTTAGCTTCATACTAGATACCTCTCATCTTACTTTGCAATCAAGTAATAGAGAAGCTCTGCTTTTCCTGTAGAGTGCCAACCCTACTGGAAAAAGGTTCTGACTCAAGAATCACACAGCTCACAGCCAGACATCTTTACAGCCCAGAGAAGACACTGTTGCCACATTTTGCAGGACTGTCCCAAATATCATCACGTGGAAAACTACACAGAGCCAACCAATTTATGTTCCATTTAAAGGGTGAAGTTAAAATTCTCTAAATATTCCTTTTTCTCCTTAATCATCTTCCTTGCATCTCACCTTCTCATTTGCATGACATGGTGTTAAGAAATACCATAAAACATTTAATTTGCTCCTTTATTCAAATATTAGCTCTCGACTCCTGAAGGTATTTCCTAAAGCATGGAACTTGAATTAAAATCTAAATCTTATAATAATTATTGCTTTTTAGTAGGCACCAGAAACATACACCATCTTCTGTATTAAGTTATGAGTGAAAGTAGTCGTGAGTTTTCTCGCTGACCTTTCCTTACAAAAGCAAGTTCTGCACCAATTCCTTAAGCTGGTAATTTCCATGCAAATATCATTCCCCAGTGATTTACCTTAAGGTAGGAGATGCTCTCAGAACCAGTATTTATTACTAAGACCTCCCAAAGCTTTTAACTAGTATTTCACAGAAATTGAGGAGGTCTGGATCTTTTCATACCTAAGAAGTTTTATTTCTTTGACAACTTCCGTTTTAACAGTGTATTTCATCCTGCCCCATTCAAATGCTGGGGAAAAGCTCACAACTCAAAAGCAACACATTCTATTTTCCCTCAAATGGCAAGAAAAGCTCTTCTCTGTATGTATCACTAGATCAAATTTACTGTGATTTTGATGTTTGAAGCCATAGAAAATGGAACCAAGCAATCTAATATAATGACAACTCCATTGAACTGTAGTGTTCCCTACATATCTATCACAGTCAGTCACACAAGTGCTCAGTGATCCACAACTCCAGCCCAGTACAATGCAACATTTGTGTTGTCCCTCAGCTGCCACCTTCACCCCCCAAATGCCAACACATCAAATGCCGCAATACAGAATGATCTGAGAAGAATTCTGTTCTTCATTGCATTAACAGCTCACCATGAACTTCAGAGTAGTATATTAGTTTGGGCCTTCAGAAGCCCCAAACACTGGATTGATCCTCAAAAAATAGGTTTTAACTACAAAAGTCCTTGGGGTAAATTTGTTAGTTCCATAATTTAAACTGCAGCCATTTACCATCTCAACACCACCACCCTGCTACATCCCTCCTCCTGAGGAAGCAGGAGATATGCCTTCATAAAGAAAGCCCAGGAGCACACACATGCTGAAGTGAGCTTTTGTTCTCTATTTCCACTCAAATTCAAGGCTACTTGCTGACAGGTCAAAGCCTTTCCCCCTGCCCCCCCACTTCTCAGAGTATTGTATATTACCACAACACAGAAATTCAATTTTAGAGCAGCCATAATCTAATTCTTCATGCTGAAGGCCACACAAAGCAGTACTGTTAACATCCATTTAACTAATTGTAGAATGGATAAATTGCACTGTCAGAGACTTTAATAAGATCACTTGATCATCTCTTTCATGGTTTCTTACATAAATAACATTTTAAGATTAAATCGGTCAACTGCAGTCATAGCATTCCTATTTCTTTTTAGTACTTTGTGTTATAGTAGGCATTCAATGTAAAGCCATTTTTAATTGGGTATGAAGGGATTTTCTAACGTATTACTTATTATAATGCAACCTTTATTAGATATGCATTTAGAATAGATTTTTTTTCCTTACTGTGAATGAGTATATAGAACACCAGAGACACCTGTTCTTAGCTTCCCTTCAACAAACCAATAGCAACTCCGGCACTGAAACAGGCTGAGAATAAACAGAAGTCAGTGGAATATAAAAAAATTTCAGTTATGTCTGTACTACATATCCTCAACTCTTCACTGGCATAAACCAAATATCTGAGATCACCTCTGTCCACAGAAACAGGAACTCAGAAACCACACATAGTGTCCCCCATCTCTTCTTTTTCCATCATCTACTAAGCATCTGTGGAAAATTTTGACATGGGTGTCTTTGTTCTTGTGTTCACTCCTACATGACAGTATTCTCTTTCTGTGTTTAAAGCAAACCAACAACTAACACCAATGATCAAAGAGTGGTTTGACAACCAAGCACAAACATCTCCCAACTTTAGAAACTGGGATAAACAACTTGATAGGCAGCAGAAGGGTATCTGAAAAAAAACAGGAGCCTAACTACTTACTTGTGAGATGCCCAAAGTCAACAGCAAGCATTACAGACAATGCCCCCAAGGCTTATCTGTGCACTCAAGTCTTTGTCTCATCTAGAGGTGAGGTTTTTTCCATACAAGGCTAATACAGAAAAACCCACCAAAAAAACAACAACCAAAAAAACACCACAACAAAAACAAAAAACCCACAACATAGAGACATGGGAAACTACCAAGAGAAAACGGTTACTCCTTCCAGAATCATGTTCTCCTTCTCTGAAGTAGAGGAAGTGGAATAATCCAAACTGGTAAAGTCAGACTACATTTGGAGCCAAACTCTCCCTGAGATTTAGGGAGGTACAACAGGCCAGAAACCTTTCATTACTAAAGCAATTTTTGTATTATGTTATACCACTGGGACAAGTCCAGCCCATGTCATTACAGGTGAAAATAGCTTAAACATGGAAGCCTGACCATCACTGATGGTGGGAAAGGTGCTATGAAAGCACTAGAGCACAAAGAAAATGCTGCTCTAACTTTGAGAACAGATCTTCTAATAGGCGTTTTGCACTGTCTGCCACATATTTGTACCTCAGTCCACCCATATTTCAAAGCCAGCTCACTGTTTCAGCATGAAATTCTACAATTGCCTGCAAACAGTGACAAAAACCTCACATGAGAGGTAGATAACAATCCACTCCTGTGTGAGCTCATCCCCAGAATTTCTGTAAAATAGCTCCTCCATTTCTCCCACTCTCCCTTACCACCTACTGTAAAACAGAACAGATAGTTCCAGAAGGATAAATACAGCAGTTAAAAATAAAGGAAATCAATTTCACACTCCAGGCATTTGCATAGACAGCTCAGCTGAAGTTTACAAAGCAACAAATTAGCCCAAAAATCTTAGTAATTAAGGCATTCAGACAAGAACTAGTTCTCATGCTAGATGTTTCACCTCATTTATCACTTCGTACTGGTATAAGTAGTAAATATATTGACACTAAAGCAAAAATATTGAAGATTTAGATATTGTCTTTATCTGAAAAAACTAAGACAACACAGAACACTGAAGTTATTGAACATGAATTTCCAGGTTCCACGTATTTCCAGGTACAGCTAGTGTTGAGAACAGAAGCATACTGCGATACTCAGCTAAATAATGCCTACAACCAATCTGGGTTCAAAAATACATAGGCAATAACACTGGAAGTACGAAATATTAGCATAAATTGAAAAAGTTCCAACAATCATGTAATCATTAAGGCTGGAAAAGCTCTCCAAGATTATTATGCCCAACTTTTGACTAAATCCTACAATGCCCACTAAACCATATCATAAAGCTCCACATCTGCTAGAGCAGTTGTAATTGTTTACATTTCAGTCAGGAATAAAGTTGCTTTATTTTCACAATCTCGCATTTTCGATGTTTACTAGCAGTTACAAAAACCATGCTTGGCTGTTTGAAGGAAATGCTGATGATACTCTCCAGCTAATGACTTTGTTCTTAATGTTAGTCCCATAGAGGCTAAAATAACACTATACATGCTCTTCAGCAGTGTAATGTAGTTGAACATGAAATTAATCTTTTTTTCTATAATTAAGGGAAACAAACTAAAGTCTGACAGGTTAAGTGGAGGTCTAGATCTTTTTGACCACCACATGATGCCGATGTCAGCAAGATGGACTGAATAATTTAATGACCCATGTTGCTTTAAGAAAAGCCTTAAAGAAATAAAATTTACCATCTGGGTCAGGTTAAAGCCCTTAGTCAATGGGGCTGAGAGCAATTCAGTTCACCTAAGATACCCACTAGCTGATTCACCCAATTGCTCTCCCACCTACTGCTGGCCACTGAGCTGTCAGAGTTCTGTCACATCTGAGAAGCTGTATCGAACTGCCTTCCATAATTCTCCTGTAACTTATGCCAGCTGGAGAGACAGAAAATCATTGGCTATACTTATTTCTCATTTAGGAGTCTAAAGGTAGTACTTAGTAAGTACCTTACCCCCTTCCCTCTTTCTTAAAGTCATGTTTGAGTTTTATATATTTATACTTTGCCTGAACAGACACCTCCTTTGGTATCAATGCATCAAAATAATTTACTGCATGAGCTATTGCTACAAATGCACTTAGAATTCACTAGCAAAGCTACGTGGGAACAACAACTATGCTAGAGCCAGGCTCCAATGGAAGAAGACATTATATTAGCAAGGACATGAATTTAAAGATTAAAACCTATCAGAAAAACAGTAATTTCTTAGAAACTCTAAAGCTTTGTCTGTTAACATTCCCTTATCTTAAGCTTTAAAGCTTCTTCTTTGTTGCAAAATTTTACCTTGGTGACAAATGAAAACATGTAGCATTACAAACACACTGATTTTTCACCAAATGAAGAAACAGAACAGATTGGAAAAGCAAATGACCACATAAACATGAAATGTTTGCCAAAGCTACCAAGTTAAAACAGTTCCTTTTCTTGGATGTAAAAGCAAGAGTCAAGCAGTAGAACTAAGATAGCTTTAATCATATTGTTTACAATTGGTTACAGAATGAACCCTTCCAAACCCTTCTCAGAAAGAACTGCAGTACTTCAGCTTCATACCAACTCTACGTTATGCCACAGTTCAATGAATAAAAAAAAAATAACATTTAATTCTCTACATCAGGGTGGAGAAATAAAGGCTTAAAATGAAGAAAAGCCAGTAACACAGTTACAAGGCTTAAGTAATGTGACACCCCCTTGCACAAAGGCATGAAAATTAAGTCTGATCTGTGCTCAGTACTAAAACAGCAGTCCTTAAACTTGCAGCAAAAAGTTAGAATGAGTGTTTCAAGACATGAAAATACAGAGCTAAAGACACTGCTGAATCTTTTCAGGATGACAAGTTTCCCACACAGGTACAGCCAGTGTTAACCACAAATACCATGAAGGTAAAAATCTGAAAACTTTGCATTACAACTTACTGTGTAAGTGATAGCTGCCAACATTCCAATCACAGTCAAGGAACTAATGGAAAATGAAAGTGCAGTCAAGCCATCTGCAAAAATAAAAGAACTTGTTGAAAATACTTCAAGTAGATGTATAAAAACACTTCTTCCTAAATTAGTTTTCAGAGGAGATTTAAGTTCATAAGAAAGAAGAAAAAGATTAAGACATAGTTACCAGTCAAAACTCAGATGAAAACATTACCTAGAAGAGCTTTCTGACCACAGCAGATTTTTATCCCAAGTTGCAGGATTCAGGACAGACTCCTGTCTTTGTTACAAGCTCACAGAAGTTGCATTCACTCAAATGGTTGAATAGCCACTAATAAACTTGCTCCCATAGCTAACACCTCTTCAAGAGGTAGAGAATACCTCTTCTAATACCTCCCCAGGATGCTGTGGTAATTTGCACAACTTTCATGTGCATTCTGGATGGTTCATCTTAGTTTTGTCTGCTATCTCCCACTGAAAGCATTATCCAGAATCAGACAAACATGGATCCTTCAACCAGCCAAAAAAAATACTCAGCTTCACTCAATGTATATACAGACAAACTGGAAAGAGTTCAGGGGACTATAGAGCTGCCTTATAACTCCAGTAATAGAAAGAAACAGTAGAAGACAAAAGCGAGGCATTCAACTCTCTAAAACCTCCTGAATTATTCTTCTGGACTGTGGTCTGTCCCTAACCTCACCACACAAGTGGTTTTGGATACTTAGTAACATGGAAACTCAAAGTAAATTACAGAAATTGACCTCCAGCAATCAATTTCATGTTTGTGCTCAGTCATAACCAGAGTTTACTGCTCTCCCCCATGTCCTCCCCTCTAGTTAATTGAAGAATTTGGAGTACAGTAACTTTTATTCCTACTTACACAGAACTTCTAGGCTTTTTCCAATCATTATCTAGTTTGGATTCTTATTTACTGAACACAGCACTAAGCAGTCACAAACTGAGAAATCATAATATCCTCTTTGAGGCACTCCTCTTCTAACCGACCCTAAAGGCCTCCTTCCGAAACCACAGAAAACTAATAGAATAGCACATCCAAATCCAACTTCACTGCTCAAATCTCTGCTTTACTATTTTTGGTAGATAATATCAAACAACTTCCCCAGAGCTAAAAGCAATATGTTCCTGTGTTTCAAATACTACAGCTATGTTTAAAACTTATAAAAAACCCCAACCTCACAAAAATAAACCTAACACTATTTTTCCTTCAGTAGCCGGGAAAATCTGACCTGTTTCTGAAGTTCAGGGGAAATAAAAAAGCATGTATGAGTGACCCCTATCTGCAACATCTCAGACAATGTACTTATACATCCTATTTGATGATCCTCCTGTACAAGTATTTTAAACCAGCATTTAATATCCATTTTAAAAGTCTGAACCATGCTCAATGGAACATTAAGAAACTAACTGGCTGAAAAATTGGTAATTGTATACCAGAAGTCTATTATCAAGCTTTGCCTCAGTGGATGAGTTTGCATTTCTTTCATAACCCCACTACCAACTGATGACTGGATGTCTGCTCTGTGTCTCAACATCTTTGTATTTCTTGGGCCACTGCAGACAGAAAAGTGTAAATTACTATAAAAACAGGACATCAAGTACAAGTAAAGACAACAGGCAAGCATTTTGTCCCTATTTCTCCAGCATCTGGAACACAAAAGAACCTTTTGCAGAGCTGCTGTCTGTAGAGTAGCTCTACAAAAATACAGGGGTCCCCTTCTGTGGGGGTCTTGGGAGAGAGCAATCTGAAGACAAGCCAGCAGCGTGCCCTGCCAGCATTGAAGTCCTACAGCATCCCAAGCTGGATCAATAGCAGCACGCCCATCTATTAAAGAAAGGGACTATATAAGGGACACTGCAACCAGTCCTGAGGCCCCTGCTACAGGTACTGATCAGTCTGAGCAAGTTAAGGGGAGAACTCAGCTGGCTCGAAGCTGGAGCAGAGCAGCTGAGGAAGCCAGGCTTGCTCAGCTGGAGCAGACACAGGTTTGGACACACCCAATACAGTCTGTCTGCTTAGCAAAGAGGTGGGGCCCAGGGTCCCCAGTGGTGCAGAGCTGTCAAGTGGGAGACAATGGGTGACAGCAAGTATATCCACAACAGGGAAGAGGAGAGATTTTTCCACGAGTTCAGTCTCCAAACTTAGGGGGTTTTCAGGAGTTAAGTGATAAAGCCCTGAGCAACCTAGTCTGATCTTACAGCTTCCTTCTTGGTTCAGATCTGACTGAACCACCTGAGGTCTCTTCAATCTGAATAATCCCATGAAATTACAAGCCACAAGAGAATGCTGATAGTCAGAAAACAAGATCAGACTTTCACACCCCAATCCAGTATCTTAAGCATTTTACTTTATAAGAAATAAACATTGGCTACACTGTATTTCATAGCAAAGATAGAGCCAAATACTTTGTTATAGTCATATCAAGGTCACCTGGGAAAAAAAAAAAAACAGCTTACATCTCAGCTCAGTCATTATCACAACCTGAATAAACAGTTGAAGAAGCATTTTTTCCTACGCTGTTTTCATCTTCGCAAAGCAAGAGAAACACCAACAAGCAGACAGCCGAAACATTCAATAAGCTATGGATCTATCCTCCCCATCTCCTATGCTTGCAAGCACAGATTACAGCACAGAGCATATTACGATTAAAGACTGCAAAGATGTCAAAGCAAGCAAGAAGAGCTTTGAGTATTTAAGTGGCTAGAGAGAGAAGAGGTAAAACAGTGGCTTATTGCTGAGAGGGGCAGGGGACCTGGTGAGAAAGGACTTTTCCATGACAATTCAGAGGTACTGAATGCCTTCTTTGCCTCAGTCTTTTACTAGCAAGACTACACTTCAGGAAATCTAGGCCAGGGAGCTCAGAGAGAAAATTCAGAAGGAATATATACTCTTGGAAGCAGAGGATCAGGTTAAACAACACTTAAGCAAACTACATATAAAGTTGGTGGGCCCTGAAGGGATTAGCCAGATCTGTCAGGGTTTGGTGTATGTCACTGCAAGGAACTTTCAGTGAGTACAAAACGCCTAGAATAATGCTGAATATGACTTGACAAAGGCTTGCCTGATTATATCCTAAAACATTCATACAGAAGTCAATACTCTGAGGCTTTTAAAGAATGAAGCACGCAATAATGGAGTACTTACGCATTGGGATGAATGTTTGTTAGACAACCTTTAGTTACCCTTTTTTTGATTACATTTGAAAGTGACATCAAGTCTCTCTTAGCTCACCTATATAACACTTGCTTCCTACCTTTACACCAAAATACCCTGCCTAAGAACATGAATGACATCACCTAAGTGTCAAATACTATTCTATGAAGTCTGGCCTTCACAACAGCTCTTTACAGCCCTAGTACAAAGTGCAATAAACGCAAACAACAATTTTAGATGAGGTCAGTCCTGAAAGAGCAAAGGGAATAAGTTTTAACGTCCACAGGACGTTCCTGCCTAAATAGACAAAACCACTGACTTGTCTCATTCTTACAGATACCAGCAGTACTGCATTTCATTAGGTAAATGACTGAAGACTGTCACACAACATACAAACTCACCATACCCTGAAAAGTCAGTGAAATTCAGCATCCAAGTCATTTAAGAGCTGAGTTAAGTGAAAGTAACCTCCCCACCATAAATAGCAACGGACACAACACTAGAGTCCTGTCTGTCAAACAGGGACTGTATTGAAAGTACAGAGAGGAGATGCTGGTAGTGTCTGCTTTCAAGATAGCTCTAATTTTTATTCTCTGAACAGGAAAAACACTTTTTTTTTGCGAAGAATTACTGCAGGTAAGCAGTTAGAGAAAAGCCAGGAAACTGTCACCAAGGAAGTAAATTATCTTGTTCAATCAAGGAACAAGTGACAGGAGTTAGTAGAGTAGCAACACATACAAAGCTCAGAAAAAAATCTCAAACTTACGACTACTTCCAAATTCTTCAAACAGGAGCTTCACTTTCTCCCACTCTGTGGAATTTTTCTTGTTGGGAATATCCAAAGGAACAAAAGCACTGTAAAACAGGAAAAAAACCACTCTTACCCCAACTGTTCAAATATAAAAGAGATTCTATTTCCAAATTAAGAAAATAGAAATCCATTCATTCCTGAAGAAATGGCAGTGTTTCACTTTTTTTAACATTCTCCTTACATGCTGCATTTTAGATCAGCAGAGCACATGTATGTGTAGAATCAGGTCTGAGGTCAATGAACAAATTATTTTCTCTTTACCAATCCTAAAAGAGGTAAGAACCCTGCACTCAAAAGTATTTAAAGATTCATTAATATGAATCACTATCTTGCTTTGATGCATATGCAGAGGAACAAATAAATTTTAAGTATCAACTGAGAAAAATTCTCTTATAATTATACACTTCTGAAAGCCAAAATAAAATTATAATTTCCAAAACAAGCATTGAAATATAAAGGGACATGTTTATCTTCTTTAATTACAACTAAACACATCTGCTCTATTCCGTTTTTTGTTCCGTAGTTGGCCCAGAAAACTGAGCTGCAGAGAAGTTCATTAAGTACTTCTATTCTTCCAATAAGCAGACTAGCAGAGAATGCTCAGAGAACAATGTCAGGTAAAACAGTCCCCTAGCTGAAAGCTTCCTGTTGTCAGGCTCACCATCTCAAGTCAACTAATAAGAGTAACTCTTCAGCACCTCTACAGACAAAACAGATGTTTCTAATAGCTGGTAAAACAGTACATCCATACCAAAACAAAACACTGAAACCATAGCTTTCAGACATGAAATAGAATGCCTACAAGTCACAAGGAAGACAGATTTGAAGGGAAACAAATACTTTAGGCAAAGAATGCAAGAACTCAAACCGAAGTCCATAAAGAATGTTCACAAGTATTATTTGGACTTGTATGACAAAGGCTACATAATTGGATCCCTGCTTCAAGTCCCAAACAAATACATATATTCCAGGAGCAGTCTCAATCTTGAAGTACAAAATATTTGCTTTTGTTTCAAAGGCTAGGACTAAACCAACTGTGTGCACATATAATCGTCACATCAGAACCAAACTGATATCACACCAAAACAAAAAAAGTTTACATTTTAGAAGCTGAAATTTTAATTTCTAAAAAAAGCTTCTTGACTGTGCAAGAGGCAGATTGAGGGCTAGCTTAAGTTGACACACGCTTGTTGACTTAAGATTTAGTTCTTGTATCTGCCTCTATAGTAATTCTTTCTGTAAAACAGCATCCGGGGGGGGGGAAAAAAAATAAAAAAATCCAGACACAGGTCTTAAAACCAAGTGAGGCAACATTTCCAGTTAAAAATAATAGAAAAAAAACCTGCTGGTTTATTTGCTAAAAATGGCTAAAATAAAAGACTCTGATAATCTAAGTGAGCTTAAGTCCTTCTTATTTTAGCACCACTGTGGATTTGCTATTTGTGGATCACATGCAGGGAACAAACAAGACAGAAGAACATTTTGGGATATTTTAAACTTGCTTACTTTTCTCCCCTGAGAACAATAGGTTTGGGGGGTTTTTTGGAGGTTTTTTTTTGGTGAGACAAAAAGCAGCATGTCAAAGAACACTAATCAGAGCAGGAGCTACTGTATACATTATACCCTCCAGTTAGTACTCAGATAAACCTTGACTGAAGGAGACGGACATCTGATTCTGCCCCTGCTCAAGTTCCATGCACCAAGGTCCCAGAAAGGAACACAGGCATTATAAATTTAGGTAATGAAAACAAACAAAACAGCTCAGCTGTGATGTCTGATACCTGGAGTTTGGGACACAAATAAAATTATTAACTGCAGTAATTTTAAGACTAGAGGCAAATTGCTGTGCCATTCAAAACACATCCTGGGTAAATTATGATTAAAATCTAGATCAATATCTAGGCTGCAGAACAAGGAAAGTAAATGCAAGACAAGCAGTTAAAGCTATTCACTTTTGGCAGGGCTAATACACAAGCGTAGATGGGTAAAAGTTTCATCCTTAAATCAAGGAGTGTCATTGACTGTCATCCTTAGGAAATTATTTTCCAACATACCAGATTTAGACCCATTTCCTTAAGTGATTCTGATGTGATATAATTTGCATAACTAGTTATAGGATAATTAGATATATTCATAGCTTTTTAAGAGCTAATGGCTCTAGAAGATTTAAGGTAACCAGTTTAATTCTGAACACTGACAGGGAAGCATGCATTTTGGAACCAAACATTCATTAGCCCAAAAACAAACATTTTGTTTCATACTAGACTGCTTAAGGATACCTTAACGTAGACTGCAGTATCTCAAGCCCCTTGACAAGCACATGGCATTCAGAAAAATTACAAGGAAAGTAGATAACTTATGGGAAGGAAAAGGTATGACAAGTAAAAACTGGTTCTGAGCACCCCAGTATAAGTATTCCCTACACTTTTCTTTGTTTAAGTTATTTGTGTTCAGAGGACTTCAGTGTTACAGACATGCACATTTTTGCCAGACAACTGTTTTGTAACAGACAGGTAAAGTAATAGGTACAAACACTACTTCTGATAACAATTTGGACAATAACATCCTGCTCACTGAGCTGTGTTATCAAGTCAGAAAAACCCTCCAAGATTATGTGGCACAAAACAGACTTGTCTCCCAAAACAGTCACAAGTATCTCTAGTGGAGCAAGGTCAACATCCTGGTAAGAATAAAACACTCAAACTTTGAGCTTAATACAGCTTTTATAATTGATTTGAGGACTGCTGACTAGGGAAGAGACAAAAACATTCTTATGCAGACCTTTAAAACTATTTATTGACCTGTTTTAATCATACAGATTACTTCCTAAACCATTCAGAACAGAGGCTGTCTGGCTATGAGACACTAGTCATGTTAAGCACAGGAAGAAAGACTATTTGTCAGGCACTTAACAGGAAATATCCAACCCCTCTCGCTCTTGTAACCTGTGTGCAGGAGCATTCTGATCTATTAAGCCTAGTCACCTAGAGTCAAACCCAGCAGATAAAATTCCAGTCTATTTCAATATTTCTCTGATCCTAATCACCAAGGAGAGAATCCCCCACTACTGCAAGACTGTTCTTCACTACCATAATCAGCCAAACCACTCATAGAGAAGCTTCAGCTCAACATTTTTATCTTTCCTGTCATGCTGAACTTCTGTGGCCACTCCTTGCCCTTGCTATGTAAACAGCTGCCCAAGGTAACTTCTTCAGAGAAAGCATATACATTAACACTGAACATATATATAACTATACCAGAAAAAAAAAAAAAAAATCACATTTTTCCTCAGCACAATCACCTCAGTTGCCTCTAAAACCGAATCTTTCCCCCTGAACGGAGTCTTGCAGTCTCACTTAAAGGGGAAATACAGGAATTACCTTTTTCCATCTTACTGGGAGAAAGGAACAAACATGCTTGCAGCTACTGAGGATTCAGCTGACACATACTAGAGACACTACCAGAATTTCTAAACTGGATGCATTATATGTCTATCTGTACCTAGGATGTGAGCTAATTGTCAGAAATAGCTTTTGCCAGAAATTTTAGTACTATTTCTACACCAGGATTAAGGTAATAAACTCCTTCAATCTCTTATAAGAGCAAATACCTTACTTCCACTTAAAAGGACAGAAGACTTGATAGAAATGTACTTTCAATTTTTATCAAAACTAAAACAAATATTCCAATAAGATGGCATATAACCGGAAGCATTATTTCACTCTAGTTTCTTCTTCATGCTCCAGTACTTTGATATGGATAATTTTAGCACATATTTTGCAATTTTCACCAACTTTACTGCTGCTGAAAAGCTTATGACACAGCAGGCATTAGAAATATTCAGTATTGGTGTGCATGTCATGCTTAATAGTGATCTGAAATCAATTTTCTGCTGCTAGGAGTTTCAGAAAAATAGCACTTGCTGCAAACAGGTTATTCACTTCAGTAACATTTGCCTTTTAAACCAATACCTGTAACAGCTTTATCATACAAGGCACAATTAAGTCAAGTATAACTCCACAGTACACTTACATGCTTCAGACATTTCCATTTAGGAAAGTATAAGCACATAACATCGAATCATTTTCCTAAAAAGCTGTTTAGCAAAGTCCATTTCAGAAAAAGCATTTGAGAAAGGCAAAAAACTATTTGATGAACAGGGATGAGGACAATTTTTTTTTTTACTCCCTGCTGTATACTGAAGCATTAATGTAGTTGTGTCAAAGCCACCATGTCCTTGATAATGATTCACACTGCACATTCAGTCAACTTGGAAGCATAAGTACCTCCACAATTAAGAAAGCCATTTTATCTTCCAGTTAAATTCTTAGTTTTCAGGTACCTAATTCCCAGGATACTTAAGCCCTATTAATGATTAAGCTAATGTTGATTATACAGACTGAGTGCATCATAATTTACTCCTTAGAAGCACAGAACAGAACTGTGATAAATAAATCTTGCATAGAGCAGTACTCAATACAAATACTTACCCAATTAAGAGAAGAACTGCACAAATTGTGATGAATCCCAGAGTGTATTTGAGTGCAGTTTTAACCTGCTGTATATCAAAGAGAAAGTTAATACATTGACATAAAATGAAAATAAAAAGATTTGTGCAAACTATAAAAAAGTATACTTAGCATAACAGGTATTCTACAATAAAATGCCTTAAAAAGCATGAGTATAAATATATACACTTATATATAAGTCATAAGCAGACACTCTTGAAGAGTCTCACAGCTTGAGAGCTATGAACAAATGACATAGGATAATGCTTCCATCATAAGTCATGTGTTTGAGCAGCTGTGGCTGGAAGCCTGGATATAGTCAGTGAAAACACATTCAAAAAAATACTTTTATGGTTATTATTAAATAGTCATGTAAATTAAATAATATGGCTATTATTAAAAGTCTTCTTATGTTGAGGTTACAACTCAACAGAAGGGGAAAATAATGATAAATTGATTAGAAGATTCTTTAGAATATCATTTTTATTTGAAAAGTCACATCTTACTGGCATGCAGTTACTATATTCCCTGGGAGGTCACAAGTCAGTACATTACAAAAGTAAATGTGTTACCTTCAGGTGAATTACTATTGTCTACTTTAACGAAAAAAGCAAACACTACAGTATAAAGACAGTAAATTTGAGTACCTATTTCAGAATCAGAACCACCTTCTTATTCTCTGCTTTAAAATCTGTCACTATAAATGTTTTTTTATTCCAAAGAAAGCCTCACATAACAAGTTTCAACTTCCTATGCATGAAATCTTGCTCTAAAGAATTTCTATTTATAAAGTTTAAAGAATTCATGAAAATACAGACATTAATTATTTATCTCATTAACGTTTCATTTAATGGGAGACCACAGCACTTACACTAGACAATGTCAGACTATGTCTTACTAAGAGCTGCTCCAGGATTTTTAAGCAACTATTGTCATAAACACTATAATGTTAATACCATTTCTAAGTTGAAAAAAATAATTCTTACTTTCATTTCTTGGCTGTATTAATTTGCATTTTCATTGCCTGGTGCATTTGCTAGAGTAAACTTACTGAGCATGTGTTGCCACCATCGTCTTCCTTCTCCTCATAATAGAAGTAGACAAAGGGAATCCACAGAAAGACGCAGAACAGAATGATTGAATACAGAGCTAGGAGGAAGAATTTAATTAAATGAAGAGACAGTTACATTGGCACTTCATTTACTGCACAGTAACTCAAAGGAAAGAGTAAAACATTCATTTCCTCTCATTCCACCTCTTAATTTCAAGCATTGAAAAGTTAGTAAAATTCACTAGTCAGCATTCAAACTATTACTGTTTTGTGAACATGAAAGGAAGGACTTAATAAAGTTAACCCTTCCAGACTAAGGATTTCAGATCCATCATCAACTCAGCAAAAAAGCCATCAACTGTATGCAGGTCATATACAGATCTGGCACATTAGCTTAAAGCACAGTGAATAAAAGCAAGCTAAATCACCCAATAACAGGTTGTTCAAAAATGTAGATAAAATAAAACTAATTTAAAGCTATTTTTATCACTGTACTCATACCAGATTCTGCTACTAATGTACATAAATTACATTATGGTTGAAAGACGTAGTTGTTACTAATGACCTCAAACCACAAAGCAAAACAAGCTGTACCAATATAGTATGACTTCACACTCCCTTTTTAGAAGAAGGAGATTTCAACAGATACTTAACTGAGTACCCACCAAACCAAAACAGTCATGCTGTCATGTCACTTTGATGCACGGGGGATTTTAAGAAATTGAAAGATTTAACACATATGTCTTTATAAATACTGTCAAGTTTTGAAGACATTAAGACAACTAGACAAAATCAATTGGACTGATTAGCCAGTAGTATGAAAAGATCAATTTCAGGTAGAGAACTTCAAGTTTAAATCTTCAGCTGTCTCTATTATAAGCTGAACATGCTTTAGAACATGATTATTTGGGAAAATCTTTTAATACTTCTGATTATCTTACACTGTGAACATTTCAGAAGCCCATTAGGAAACTAAAAACCATCAATCAGTAGGTTATAGTATTTGCACCCACAAGAGAAGTATCCTGGAATAGTTTACTAAGTTCTCAAAATGTCAGAAGTGCTACAGAACCAAGAACTTGCTTGTGCCAGCACAAAATCACACCTTTGAAGGAATAAGTAAAAATACTCAGGACCACACAAGTCTTGTATTCTTCAGCTATTTTTCATCTTTGCCTCATTTTGCATGCCTAATTAACACCTTTCCATATATATTCATATAAATATATATACACACACACATATGTGCAATTAATGCCTTTCCATGAATACATTCATTCCCAACTTAAGTTTGTGACCTCTTATCTTGGCTAGTGCACTCTTTACAGTGCCCAAATGCTCCAAAGAAATCTACCGCAACATTTTTTCCTAAAGTTGGTAGAGAAGCCAAATAAAGTAACGTATCAACTCCTAGAATCTAAATACAATTCACTAACTACACGTAATTCAGCAGACAGTCCTTGCCACACTGTTGTTGGGAGCCATCCAACATATGCAGGTCACAATCCTAGTCTATCTCACAAGAAGATTAGAATAATATCCTTTCACCATTCACAACATTTCATCAAAGGACACTGAACAGCAAGGTACTGCAACAAGCCCTATTTACTCACTAGAGGAAAAACTACAGAACACACCTCCAGGTTACTGTCCATTGTTTCAACTGCATTCTGCGTGATACAAAGCAAACTGTGTAGGACAGTTTCCAATTATAACACTTTCTGAAAAGAGCCTTCCTTCCAAACAAACTGACATGCTTTTTTAGAGCATTTGTCAGCCATTGATTATTTTTCAATCACTGAAGTACTGCAAGGCACCTTCTATTACACTTGGGTTTAGAAATAGTAACACACTAAGCCGCTATGCCTTCAAAGCAATTATTAGACTGGTTTCCTAAGAAAAGCTTTTAGGCTACTGAAATCCCACTTCAAGATAGAGTTATTTCAAGCTTCACTCCAAGAGGTACCTCATTTACCATTCTACCAGTACAAACTCATTCTACTTTTGTATCAATCTAGCCAAGAAACCAGGTAGGTAAGAGAAACAGAACATTTTTCATGGGGGCTAACAACTATGCAAAAAACCAAAGAGCTTTTCTATATTTAGTTTTACCTTTATCAGTGAAAGAAAATGCAAGTAGCAAAGTAATGATTAATATTCTAAAACATCAGTTAAATCAGTCTTGCTACAATTACAAGTGACCTGGATTGAAGGACAATGGCCAAAGTGTACTAATTATTAATACCATAAATTGTCAATACAACTACAGGACTCCAGTAGGATCTCCCCATTTTCAGGAGACACAAGAAAGTACTAGTATTCATGTTCTTAGGTACAAAAGGATACTTCACTTCTGCTCATCCTGTTAGTTTAAAAAAAGAAAAAAGCCAAGATCAAATACTTTTCTATGAAGATACCAAAAAAAAGTGGACAAGTATTACAGCGGAAGAATTGCTTAACATTCTCCTTCACAGCTGTTATGTCACTAAGCTGGGCCAACAGCAGAGGACTAGATGTAGGAGAGGCGGTGTGTTTTTATATATGATTTTTGGAGACTTCTGAAAAATAAGTTAATTATTATTGTTCACTTCAGTGTAGCTCTAGTCATAAAACTAGTTATGAAAAAGTGTGCCTACTAAAATTAGGATGACAAGAGAAAAATATTTTAAAACAATCTTTAAATCTCTACCACCATCTGGAGGATATGCTATGAAATAAGGCATTTGTCCTATTTCAAATAGACCTGTCCAGACAGGTCAAAAACAAAAGCAGTTTTCCTAATTTAAGTTTAAATCTTTTTCAAAACATTAGTTCAAAATTCACCTAAACATTCAGCTAGCCCAAAATACCTTACAGAAATTCATCAGTCAATCAGTCTCCCAAATTCATAGCAAATGGTCCACAGAAAAGCTTGAATATTATTCCACCTTATGAGTTGTGAAATATTTGGTCTGTTAAACAAGACCTTGGCAAAATACAAAGAATAGAAAGCAAATAGAAATCAATTTCCCTATTGTATAGGGAGGAAACTCCGTGTTAAAAGTTCCTTTTTGAAAACAGACGTCTCCTTACTGCTTTTGACTTTATTCATTTTTATGCTTAGTGAAGCCTTGTTCTAGTTTGTCACTAACACTGGCAGGCAGTAATTAATGTGTAATTTAACAACATAAGTCCACTATTTAAAAACATTTCCTGATCCAAAATATATATTCAAAAGAACCATAATATTCCAAGAGAAAAATTCTTCAAGTTTTAGGAAATGCAACCAAAAGCAGCAACCACCTCTGAATTTGCACCATTAACCGAAACAAGCATTTCACTCAAACTGTGCTAAGCACTCTTCTATAGCTACCCTTTACAATACCCATTAGTACTAAAACTTCTCATGAGTTTTGTAAGGACAACTAAAAACCTAATCTAAGATTATGTAGAGGTTTGGTGAACAGTTATTTTATTTCAGTCACTTTTTTTAAAATTCAGTTCTATTTAGGATTACCACTTTTGAATCAACTTTATGCTCCTCCACAGTAACTGTTACTTGGAGCAGGGCAGTTGCTGAACCTGAACACTTACAAATGCTGCACCCCCAGTTGCACGAACTCCACACGTGGTAGACAAGTTTCACACTGTTGCATATGTTAAGTGCCATAAAAGCTATAGCAAAACCATGTGTTTCCCTCAAGGGACCCCTAAATAAACACACAGGAAACACATGAACCTCAGATTATATAACAGAAACCACTAGCCTTTTCATGAACTGGCCTCAGTGTATCTGTCTTTTTAGGGGGGCTCTTGAAGATGAAAAATATTCTCTGAAGGGCATCAAATATAAGACTCATGTTTAACCAAAAAGGAATAATCCAGTATGACCTCTGAAGGCTTCGTGCCTTCACTTAAAGGTCCTATTACTTTAAAAAAGAAAGTTAAAATACTTACTGTAATATCCATAAAGTACAGTGTCTTCAATTTGCCTTGAAACATTGGCATCAGCCCAGACCTGCAGTACAAGAAAGAAGCATTTATTATGAAATGTAATAAAACAAGAACCAACCACTAAAGAACACAAATAGAAGGAGAGAGATAAAAATGCTACTTCTATAAAGTTACATGCTAGAGTGCTAGCAACAGTGAAAATCACTGGGCAAACAGGAATAAGCATAGGACAGTTCCATAACAGGAACATTTTAGACCCCGAAGAACATAAACTAGTTTTGGCAGCTCCCACGCATGTTCTAATTCCCACAGTATCTTTATAAGTATCTCTGAAGATAAGCATAGAATGGTCTGGGTTGAAAGGGACCTTCAAAGATCACTTAGTCCAATCCTCCTGCCATGGGCAGAATTATCTTCCACAAGGTCAGGTTGCTCAAAGCCCCATTCAACTTAATCTTGGAATGCTTCCATTGATGGGCATCCACAACTCCTCTGGGAATCCTGTTCTAAAGAATCATCAACCCCACCAAAAATTTCTTCTTTATACCTAAATCTACACTCTTACAGTTTAAAGCTGTAACATTTTCTTCTGTGCCTACAGGCCCTGGTCAAAATTTTTTCTACATCTCTCTTGTAAGCTCTCTCTGTATTGAAAGGTTTCAACAACATCTCCCCAAGAACCTTCTCATCTCCACGATGAAGAACCCCAGCTCTTTCAGATTGTCTTCACAGGAGAAGTGTTCCAGATCTCTGACCAATTTTGTGGCCTTGTTTTAACAGCTTTCTTGGGCCATGGGCCACAGAGTTGGATAAAGTACACAATGTACACCATTATTTCCATCACAATCTTTTTGTTTAAAATTTGCATCTAGAGATGCAACAATCGCTAGACATAAGAATAAGAACATTTTTTATTATGCTCAGTTACATATAATTCATTAACTTTTATTTTTATTAGCTATTGCCCCAGTTTAAGCCACCGTCTCCTTTTTCAGAAGTACAAGCCTTCACTTTTTTGCTTGATCAAGACTTGAGTTACATGAATATTCAACTTAGCAATATCTAATTTTAGAACACCAGTTCCAAGAGCACTGATAGGCCTTATTCAAACAAGTGCAAAAGTAACTGCATCACTCAGTACTGGGGAATGGTCTGGAGAAGGGAAGCAATGGAAAGTGAAAATACAACTCTTTACTACATTGGAAACTGTGTTCAGCCAGATGGCTGAAGTCAAGTTCCTGTTCCTATTCCCCCTCCTCCTAGAGAGGAACTATTGGTTTAAGGAAGCTAAATATTTTATAACATAATGGTTGGCAGACAAACTAGGATTGAATACAACGGTCCAGTGCTGCCAGTACAGCTTAAACATATTTCAGAATTGTTTTCATTTTGTGGGATCCAATCTATCCAATCTGGGTCAAGATCAAGAAAGTAATTATCCAGAGCAGAATTCTTTAAAATCTAGAGAACACAACAATATAACTGAATTGGTGAAATAAATAAATAAAACATCCAGTACTGTCAAAAGCTCTTTTTCATTTCTGTATGCAGGCTTTCTTCAAACTTTTAAGGTCAAGCCTTTTCAGTTGTAAAGACAAGGAGATATGAAAATGCAAATAAGCACACTCCTTAAACACTGCCACCTTACGACTTAAAGATACTTTGGCATTTGGGTTATCAGCTCTCTCAGAACTGCAGAAAGTCTTCTGGAATATGGGCTTTATAACACACCATGAACACTTTTTCTACTACCTCAGAAAATAGCACCACCTTCCTTTTTGTTACTATATTAAGACTTTCAGTAGGTCAGTTTACATTAAGCTTTTAAAATTCACTGTATGAACTAAATTAGATTATCAGTCAGCTGGAACTTGAGTAGAAAAATACACATCCATTTTGACATCTAATGGGCAAAAAAAAAGGATGAAAAATATTTTAGCAGAAGGGGCAGAAGCAACACCTGAAGTATCTGTCAGGTACACAATAAGCTCAGTCTTTGAAGACTGTCAGGCTCACACCCAATAGCAATTTAACAAAGAAATTTCAAGGCATTTGTATTAAAATATACCACAAAATAATTTGATTGCAGTAAGTAAAGAACACATACAAGACATTTAAATTGCCTCATGTTAAATATTAAGAAAATATTTACTTTAATCAAGCCTAAGGGAAAACCAAGACTGAACTGGACTGTTTGCATTGCTTGATTCCAAGTAGCTATTGGAAAAAGGTCTCTCCTATGAGCAATGGAGGCATTTAAAATGCACAGAAACCAAGAACAAGCAAGAAAAGCAACAGTGAGATCCAGTGTTTAAGAGGCACAGCCACTGAACAGAAGAGGTAGCTAGTAATGGAAATACAGCAGGGCTTAGCTGCCCAAGAACTGCTTCTCATTCAGCTACAGAAAAGCACTTTTAACAAACACAGATGTAGAACTTTAAACACTGTAATTGCTTTTCATTTTGTTTTCCAAATCAAGTTGCATACAGGACCAGAGTAGTATACTAAGAAATATACACAACACAGTAAGAAAATAGTGAGCTGCTGTATTGCACTGAAACTCAAACTGCAAATGTGCACATTTCACCAATACTTACATCTGCCTCAGTATACAAATTTTGCATCACTCTGCACTGGAAGAATATATAATGCAAGCCAATTTAATGGGATATCATAATTATGTCAGCTTCCAGTCAGCTGCCAAAGCCCCATATTTAAACAAACCAAAAAGCAAAACACTTTAACTGGCAAATTATCCATATAAACACACCATCAGCAACTCAAAGGCAACAAGCAGTTCATCTGAGCTGTTTCAAAGGCTAGTGACAGCAGCACTGTCTTGTCAAAAGCAAAAAGCACTGCTACCTACTTAGTATCTGAACTCTGACAGTCTTAGCATCTCTGGTGACATACCAAGCTGCTAGGGACAGGAATCTACTCAACTAGCACATCCAGGACTCTGCTGAGAACTCATTTGGACAGTCTCTAGATCTAGTTCTTCTCCTTTCCATCCATTACAGCCCAAGCTTACAGTATATACAACGAATAGCTTAGAAGCACAATAGATTAGGGAGGTGAAAATTCATACTGCCTTCAACAAGCAGTTTAAGATGTCAAAATGGGACCACAAATTCTCTTAGGACCTGCAGAATTCAGACATTCCACACTGTTCTGCTGTACTTCATTCTGTTCCATGCAGTTTAGCAAGCATATATCACCTTTAAAATACCTGTACCAATGCACTATACTGAAAGACAAGGAAAGCCACAAATTGCATGGATACGTGCAATGAGCATCATGGCCCATATTAAACTATTACGCTTAAGTATTTCATAACATAAGTCACACTAAAAACAAGTGTGAAAAGTCCATAAGCAAGTAAAATGTTGCTATGAAAGACCTAAAAAAGCAGCTTAAAGACACTTTCAATTTACCTAAATGCTAAATCCAAAGCAATGCTCCCTTAGAAGATTAATTTTATAATTATATTCATGGGAAAAGCATTGTGAAGAACACTTGCTCCTGCATTAATCATTGAGCACAGTCTTTCTTCTCCCAGTAACTCTGTCCAGTTAGTGACTCATGTTAACATATTTCAACAGAACAGTACTACTCAAACTCTACAGATAGCTTCCCCAAATAAAACCACTGCAAGTTAATCTGACTTTCCACCCTTTTTGATGAGGGAACAGCCATTAATTTCATTCTCTTGCCCCCATTACATTTAACATTTCTACTGTCACTGCTGGACCCTGCAAGACTTCCATCAGTACCCAGGGACGCTAGCTACTGTTCTCTGAAAATGACCCTGAGGAGGGCTTTAAGTTATGCAACATTACAGGTTTCAGTATTTGTGACGTTTCCTCAAATGCAGATTGAAGCACTCACTCTTCTGACTAGCCTTTCCAAAAGCTTCGGCAACAAAAGGAAAATACAGTCTGAAAACTGAAGACTGAGTAATAGCAGGGCTAGATATGAAGTTTCTTATCCAGATCTCAGATCTTCCAGCCTGTTACCTCCAATATGGGACAACAACAGGATTTGGACTTCCAGATGGAAACATGCACATCTCAGACCCACCTGCATACTGTCAATGCTTTGGCCAAGTATTATTGCTTCTTAAGTAGTAATTCTCAGTCAGGAAGGAGGCACAGTCTCGGTCAATAATGACTTCTCAGTTACCACCTCTCTAAAAGTCAAAACCTGGACATTTCTAGTGGTTTTGAATTCTGAGCATCTACATAATGAGTTGTTCCCCTCTCACCCTCCTAAGGTGCAAAAAAGCTTAATAAAATCACCTGCAAAATGTATTTCCCATTAAGCAGATGCTACTCCTTGAATCAATAAGAATGTGGCTTTCAACAGCTCATGTAGACACCCAAGTCTTGTGACACACCCAGTCTCAGTATTAACCAGACTGAAAGAAAAGCCACTGGCTTTTAACTTCATGTAGTAGCAAAAATCCATACATTTCGAAAAGGTTTCATCACCTTCTCTGCCTTCTGCTAAAACAACAGTAGAAAAAAAGAGACAGTTTGATGATGTGAGCATCTTTGTTTCAAGCAAGTCTTCCTGCTGCAAGACAGCATCAGCTTTGCTTCAAATATTTATGAGACTTGTAGGTCAGACCTCTGGGTCCAACCTACAAGCAATACCATGTTTCTAAGCTATGGTGAGGTTTTCTATTCCTGTGTGCTTATTTTAAGTCCAACAAGTTTTCAGATCAAACAGATCAGATGCAACTGGATATAGTTGAAGTCCTTTGAAACAAACTAAAGCATTGACAATGCTCACAGCCAAAACCTTTGAGCTAAAGAGATGCTGGTGAACATTATCAGGACTTCACTTAACCAAGGCAATACTCAAGCTTTTATTAGTATTGAATCCAAAAGCCTCCTTCCCTACTTAATAGTACTACAAATCAAAGTAACCCCATCCTCCAGAAAAGGTGTTGCAGTGAATTCTATTCTGTAACTATGTAACTTGTCAGTATTAAACCTGCTCAATTCACTCAGTATAAAAACTTTTAGATAATATTTGATAAGTCTCAAAATATGGTGAGATACACCATTATGTACTAAATGCTACAAGCCACTGTTTTACCATAAATAATAAGTTGTAATAATTGAAATATGTATAAGCAGTATCTTAACAGTCCTGTTGAAATGAACAAAACCTCAAGCTCCAAGGCGTAGCATACAGGCCCTGTTAAGGAAGGCACTTCAGAACACATGATGGAAAAGGGCCACAAACAATTTAAAGTTAATTCCTTCAGAAAGCAGCATAATTTTCACAGCCTTCAGAGAAAGATAGTGTGCTTGGGTAATACAGTTCAGTCAATCCTTCTAGTAGGCACACATCACCTTCCCTTGTCACAGAATGTACACACAATTCACAGCGAGAACTTTGAATCACCAAAGCCTTCAATTTAACCCCTGCTGTTACCATACTGTGATTCTCCCTAAGATTGCTACAAGCTTATTCATCCTGTAAACCCTCAGGTATTACCTACAAGTTGACAGTAGGGTCATATACATTAAAAATGAACTGAAAGTCCACACAGACTACCTCTTTCAAGTTGACCACCCTTGTTTCTCAGCACTCTTCACACTGATCCCAGGAATTACAGCTGGGAGGCAGAGGGAAAGCATACATACAGAAGAGAAGTTTTTTTTACTTAGAATCTGGATAACTGCCACTACTCTTTTGGCATCAGCTCTGAAGTCATCCACTTGGAAGGTTTTTTTGATGAACTACTAATTTATCTACAGAGAATATTATCCACAACTGCTACCTGGATCTGCCTCAAAAAGACACTGAGAAGATTAAAGAATTAACTTGCTCTGCTCATCCAAAGCCATGAAAGGTTCCTGTCATAGTCCTTCAGATCCCAGCAACAGTTATAGGATCTTGGAAGCGTTGGGTTTGAAAGAATGGTCCAGAGAAAGGCCAGTAATCTCCAGGAAATATTCACAATTCAGTCTATGCTATTGTGAAGCAATGGCAGGAAAGAAGCACATGTTACCCAGAACAATTTAAAAGCTTTAACAATTCATGAAGACCACAGAATCACAGGAAATGCTGAGTTGGAAGGGACCCATCAGGACCACTAAGCATCACTCTGGCCCTGTGCAGAACACGATATGCCTCATTTTAAGATGTTGTCAGCCTCCTACCCTCACATTACTCCTAAACTGAAATTACCAAATCAATAAAACTGTGTTTACCTATAAGTTTGTAAGTTCTGACTGATTTCAGATTCACTCAACTTTGAAGGTCACATTAATATTTCCATACCATAATTTCAACACCTGGGTTTGAATCAAGTGCATTAATGTCAACAGATCTCATGGTATTTCTGCAAAGCTAAAAACTCAACAGAAACACAACAGAAAAATGCCATGAGATTTATCTACAAACATTAGGAACTAAGTAGGACAAAAAAGCCTCAGAAGCACAGGCAAAAATGTACTTTACCAAAAAAGACTTTACCACAAGCATGAAAGCCTGTTCTCAGTACAATTTTTAAATAGAATCAACCCACCTCCCCATATCACAGCATGTGTTCATCAACAAGGAATTCTAGCCCATTAAAATCAGTATAACAAGTAATTTTCTTTCTAGTAATTTTATTTCCCTAATTAAAAAATTGTAGTGACTTCATAACTACCTCTGATGATCTGTTTTCACAGGTTTGTTTCTAAACAGGCAAAGAATACATTAGCAAAAAGTGTCCTTTGCAACAGGGAATTCTGCTTAGTCCCCACTAGATGCGCATTTTTCAGCTGGACCTAGTTGCATCATGGTTATTTCTCCAGATAGTCAAGCTTGAAGTATTTTTAAAGACTATTATTTCCATTGAATTTCTAGAATCTGGCATGTGAAAAAAGGTCTCTTCCACTGTCTATATCCACTTCAATTCCAAACAAGCAGGGTCTGAAAACACAAACTTTTCATAATAATATTGAATAATGGCTTAATTTATTCTGTATTACCCCTGAGCAATAAAGATGACAAAAAACACATCACAGCTCAGTTCTAAAGGCTTCTCATAACTTGAATTTATATTAGCACCAGCCAAAAAAAAACCCACTGCATTAGCTGCAAGCTGGTTTTGAAGCATTACCCAGATCTGGGAAAGCTTATGCCTTCCTTTAGAAGTAGGGCTGGAAGGGAATACAGTCTGGTGTGCAGGTATTTACCTTTCTCCCACTCTTTCACTTGATTCAGGACCATAACTTCACTATAACTCCAGTAGGATCCAAAGCGAAGTAAGTTGTTATTCAAGTTATCTACATGCTCCAGTTCAACCTCTTGTTTCTCACAATGCCCTTACAAAGACACCAGGTCAATACCTTCAAGAACTCTTCTTGAAAAATAAAATATTTGAAGCATTGGGAAGAGCTCTTACAGAAATGCTTAGTGCAGATGACAGCAAGTACTCATCTCGTTAGGAACTCATTTTGCAAAGCAACCCCCTACAGTTTATAAATAAGTAGTTCAGTTAAGGCTTTATCAGTCAAGAAGAGATAGTACTGCATTCCCCTCTGCCAAGGGTTTCTGCAGCTTTCTTTCACAAGTGTGCTTGTTAATTCAGGCTTTACATTATAGGTAGATTAGCACAGTAAACCTCTATAAATTTTTCAATGTTTCAGTATCAAATATTTTGCTGACAAAAAAGACAATTAAAATAATTCTGAATTACAAATGGGCAATACAGTCTATTTTTGAACAAAAGTGCAACAAATGTTATACAATGCACCACCCCAGTACACTAAAAAGCAACACTTAAACAATTTGTTTTTATTTTCAGGACAGTACATTCACACTTATGCTCAACAGAAGGAACAAGGATTTGGAAACGAGCAGAACAGCTGAGAAAGAACAGAAATGAAAACTGAAATCTAGTTTAAATATTAGACGTGTTTTATGCACAGTACTAGTACTCAGTTTAGAGAAAAGTCATTAAACAGGTATTAACACTGGTTTCAAACACTTTGACAACCCAGAAGCACCCTTTTGCTAAATAAACACAAGTGTTTATTTTGAAGAGACAGTTAGCACTTCCGAAAGCCCATACCTTAAATGTGCCATTTGGGTTTTTCATGTATGAAACCAGAAATATGTCCACTGGCAGGAGCGCTGACGTGATAAGAGCAACAGCCAACGCAAAAATTGCTGTGATGGTCGAAATCACTTCACTTTCCCGCCGACTCTGATACTTGCGCACATAAACCCAGCAGAAAATTAGAATGGCCTGAAATGCACAGGGAAAAATATTTATGAGTTGTATAGTAACAATGTCAGAAAGTAGGTACTGATGTTAGACCCTGTACGGATGGTTGGCATAGCACCAAGACACCTTTAACCCGAACACTCAGCGCCAGCTTTACACTGACCACAAAAAGTCACTCTTAAGAGCAGCTTGAGTGTCACCACCAGCGCTCACACACGGGACATGAGGAAACACAAACAGCGCGGCTCGCCGGGCAGGAGGGCAATGCAGCCCCCGGCTCCGGCTCTGCCCTGCCCGGCGGCACCGCCGCCCAGGCACA